>JASDQU010946715.1:11183-31108 GCA_032191745.1 Picea mariana | reverse complement strand
TTAAATTCTGTTTTTCTTAAGAATCTATATGCATTTCTTTACTTCACAGGTTTAAAACTTACACACATCATATTTTACTATTAAAATTCAGAAATACAATTTCCATATACATCACTTGGTCATGGCCACATTTCATATCTAAATTATGCATTAATTAAATTGAGGACTATAGTGGAGACGCTACAATAAATGAACCATAAACATACTAAATATCTCTTAATGATAATACTTTAAAAATTGTATTATAATTATCAATAATAATTAATACTTATAAATAAAAATAATTAATATAATTAATACTTAAAATAGTAGACTATATAAACATATAGAAATTAAATTTTTTATATAAATAATTATAATTATGTCAATGTCATTAGTTAAACAAGTCAGTGTCACTTATTGGATACTAGCCTAGATTTATCTTAAACCCATATCTATTAAGTGTCAACACGGATCAAATATCTCGAAGTGTAACCCTCTTTTAAAGTGAAAAGCTAGAGGAAATGTCTGTACCTTGAAAGATTTGATCCCTCTTGGTGCTTAATAGATACAGGTTTAAGATGGATCTTGGATGGCTTCAGTTGTGGGAGGTAACAAAAAAATTGTATATGATCAACAATATGTATATGTATATGTTTATCATTAATTTGACCATTTGAAATTTAATCAATTTCCTCAATTGGTTTAAAGTGGAAATAGTATTATTGAGAATGATATAGTGACACAATTTGTAGATGATCAACAATGTGTGTGTGTGTGTGTCTAAGATTAATCTCAACATTTAAAATTGACTCACTTTCCTCAGTTGGTTGTTGGTTGAAACTATAAAGAGTATTATCGAGAATGATCAATGCCAATCCATCTTCTTTAGTTTGTAGTATAGTGGCACAATTTGTACATGATAAAAAATATGTATATGTATATGTCTAAGATGAACTTGATCATTTTAAATTTACTTAGTTTACTATGTTTGTTGAGGACATGGGGAGTATCATTCATGGCTATACTTCAAGAGTTACATGAGGAAAAATTTGAATAGAAATAAAATAACAATGTTGAATGATGAAAAAAGTGAACAATAACAATGTAATAAATTATAAATAGTTTCCATTCTGATCAATCTAAATCTATCTTATTCCTCTTTTAACTTCTACTTTTCTTATAGTCACACCTACTAGTTTTTCCATCTTTTGATGTCGATCATGTGAAAAGGGAGATTGGAACTATAAACCATTCAAATATTTAACTCGATATATTGCAGTAAATGTCATACCTTGTCTCTCTTTCTTCCCAATGTTAATCCAAACAAGTTTTAAAGAAAGTGGGTTTTTATTACCTATTTCAATAGGTGTAATAGGAACTATTTGGGGGAATCATATTTCTACTACACTAAATAATTTTTCTTTGCAATATAACTAAAATCAATGCACTACAATATTTTACATTTATATCATTGTTGAAATCATTTCAACTACCTAATTGCTCTAAATGATTTTTCATTGTATCATCAATAAAATAAATGTGCCTTATTATTTTACATTATTGAAATCAATGCAACTATTTGATTTCTCTAATTGTTTTTTCACTATATCATCACTAAAATGAATCCACCTTGTTGTTTTACATTAGCTCATAATTGAAACCAAAGCAACTATTTACTTTTTTAAAATTATTTTGCACTTTATCATCACTTAAATAAATACACTTTATCATCTTGTATTATATCATTTTTGAAATCAATACAATTATTTAATTAATATACATTATTTCATTATTTAAATCAATAAAATTATTTATTTTATGTTGGTACTTTTTATTTATAACATAACAAGTTTATTTGTAATTTAATGAGTTATTTTATCCAAAACATTTTATTATAAAATAAAATGTATTTAAATAATTAATTACAAAAAGTTGATAATTAATATCCAAATTAAATACGGAATATTGAATTCAATAAGTTTAACAAATTATGACATTAGAAGGTGAGTTATGAATTTACAGTATTAACCGAACAATATTATAACTCGTTGTATACAACATATAATATAATAAGTGTTATATCATATAATATATATAGTTATAATAACAATTAGATATTAATTAGATATTAATAATAATACCAATAAGTTCAATAGCTTATTATTCTTACAATAATGAAACAAAAGTATCAATGTTCTAAAGGTATGACTATTCTATGTACACGATCATCCTTCATGAAACCAATAAGGTCAATAATATTATTATTCTTACAATAATTGAAACAAATGGTGTCATTGTTTTATGTCCGCGATCATCATTCACGAAACCAAGAGGTAGTAAAATACGATATAAAGTTTTGTGCAACTTAAGTATAAGCATGTATTTACTATAATTATAAATTTAATAATTATATTTATAAATATGAATATTTTCGTAGAATATTTTATAAATAGGTTTTACATATAAATGGGTTGGTTTACATTTATTTTATTTGTATTTAATAATTATTTATAAATATGAATATTTCCTTAGAATATTTTATAAATAGGTTTTACATATAAATGGATGGATTGGTTTACATTTATTTGATTTTTTATATTGATTATTTTGTAAATTTTATATTTTATATTGATATTTTATATTGATTATTATTGATCACACTTCATTTGTATTGTAAGCAACAACGATTTCAATGGTTGATATAGTTCAATATGTAACAATTTTGGTTAGAGTTTTTGAAATATGTAATTTTTGTATGTTTTAATAATGTGAGGAAATTATGTTTGATAATGTATTTTGTTTTTGAGAGGTAGAATAGTTTTCTACATGAGTTGTTTGCTTTTGTTATTTAAGATGTTATTATATAGTTTGTTGAGAAAGACCCATGTTTGCAAAACTGTTAACTGTTATAATATGTGAGGAGATTATGTTTAATAATGTATTTTTTTTTGAAAGATAGAGTTAGTTTCTATATGAATTGTTTGATTTCGTTATTTAAAATGTTATTATATAGATTGTTGGGAAAGAACCATGTTTACAAAATTGTCAGTCAGTTTGAAAGAGCAACCACTTACAGAAGTAAGTGAAGTCACTAGAAGAGAAAACAAAACAGCCTTAGGTTGAAGTCATGCCACTATATTTTATTTGACACCTGAAGAGAACCACTACTCATAAATACCACTCAAAACTGTGAACTTGAAGAAAAAGATCGTTGTGTATGGACGTGCAAATTTGTTGTCACATAGAAGAGATCAACCATCATTTTCTTAAGAACAAATTGCAACTAAGTGAAGCAATCTATGCTATTGTGAGGAAAAAAAAGTTGCTGTTGAAGTGTTGTTGCATTCAAGGCCTGCCCGCATGGAAGAAGGAGCCAAATTGTGTGAAGGAGAATTATTGAGCCCCCCTGAAAGAGATGAAGCCAATGTAGAATTGTTGGCCAGAGGTGTTGTAAAACAGAACCACCATAGTTGAAAATGTGAGCCATTGCCAATTTGAAGGGGTCACTAGAAGATCTACCATGTGCTAGATATGCAATATTTCTGGTCAATGCTGCTACAGTGTGAAGATATTTGTTGGGCGCAAGTCTTTGAAATTGAGACAAGCATGGACCTCTTTATGAGGTGTTATCTGTTGAAGTAATGAAACCAAGAGGAATCTATGAGGGTTCGTGATGTTGGAACATTGTTGCTACATAGGTGAGATGAGTAATCACTTGTGATCTAGAGGAATTATGTGTGAGGGATATGTGCCACTATTTGAGTAGGATTTGCTTGCTCCCAGAGAAACAACGAGAAGGTCAAAAGTTTTAGAGATGTTATGTATCTGTCTGCCAGTGTTTGGTAGTCTCCTCTGCTACTAGAACTCTTTCAATTATTGACCCGTAAAGATAGAAGGAGATCTTTGCTTCATTGTATGAAGCATCCGTTTACGAGGTAAATCTGTCTGGTTCTCAAGATCCACTATTTGCTGGTCAAAGATTGTAGGAGATATTGTGGAAATAATAGAACCGTGAGAGGGGATAGCATTATCTGGTTGAAGATTGTGTGGATAGTCTGTTGATATCTATTGTTGGTGTGAATCTAGACTCATTGTAATAATTTTCAAAGAAAGGAGATACAGGACATTTGTTTACTGTATGTTGTTTATTGTGCAGCCATAGAGACGTGATTAGTTGCTACAGTGGACGTGGAGCATTGTTAAAGGGATTGTTACCAATGCAACCCAAATTGCCATGAGAAATCGTTGTCAATGCAAATCCTATCCATGGGAGACAATTGGGTAAAATGCAAATCCTACTCATGTTGGAGACACTCACTTGCCTCAGAACACATCTCAAAAAGGACTTGAAGGAAGAAAAGCTACTTATTTTTGAAGATATCACTAAATTTTAAATGTTAAGAATTTAATATAATATATAGCATGATATATATCATATTACATGTAATATGATATATACTATATTATATATATCATGTAATATGATACATATATCATATTACATGCTATATTATATGTAACATGTAATATGATATATATCATATTACATGTAATATGATATATAGCATATTACATGTAATATAATATATAGCATATTACATGTAATATGTTATATATTTAATCCTTCAAGTAGATAGAATAATATATTTTTATGTAATAAAGAGGGACATTATTTAAGTAGATATAATAATATATTTCCATGTAATAAAGACATACATTATTTAATAAGGCCTATTTAATAAATTGAAATAAGTTAATGTAGGAAAAGGTAATAGAAGCTTCGCTTTTAGAAGGATCTTCCTCTAGAATGATTTTTAGAAGATAGAATTAGCATAAATAAGAAAAAGAGTCATGAGTAGTTTTGTGTGGATATTTATTGTAATAAAGTGCTCATTTGTTACAATAAAGAGGCAAGCGAACATTGTTTTCTATCAATAAATGTATTATTTTGGAGTTGTGGTTTCATATATTGAGTTGTTCCATTGTTATTCTATGCAATATTTATATTTTCTTCTGTAATAATAGATCCGGTACCTTACAATTGGCATCAAAGCACTTTCCTTGGAAGGAATTGTGGGTTATTTTTTTTTCAGGGTAGAGACGTGTTCTAGCATCTTGAAACTACAAAGATCTATTGTTCAACGCATAAATCCGTGGTTGGAGAAGCATGCACCCAGGAACTGCAAGAGGTACTTAAGATCACATTGTTGGCCATGCTTGTAAGTCTTGTTGGTACTCCTTCGAGTGGTAGCGCATCAGACAACACCTGTATACAGATTGGCCTAGATCTACTAAATCCCTTCATAGATAAATCGACCGACTTCATGACTACTAACATTTATTTCAAACCCATCCCATTGGAATCATCTTTTCATCCCAATCGCAGTGATACCTAGATCATTTTTAATCCTTTCTTTTCCTGTGGTCCCAACCCCTGCCCAACAAATCTACTTGGGATCTATTCCATTAGACTCCTCCTTTGGTCCTGATCACAGTCATACCTATCATTTTTTATTCTTGTTTTTCTCTGGACCAACCTGCCTTTTTCAACCACCTTTCTTTCCCACCTCTTCATGTGTTCTTCCCTCACCATGGCCACCACTCACAACCAAGAGCTTGAAAACCACATTGCTACCCAAATCGAGTCCCAAATGGACTACATGAAAGAGGAACTAAAGAAGGACATCCATTCCCACCTTTCCAACGATCTTGCATCCCACCATGAGTCCGATATTGACTAATTTTCGACCAAGGTCCTGAAAAAACTACCCATTCCTGGAATCCATTCTTCATTTGACCAACCTTCTAACCTCAAAGGTACATCTTCCTCCAATTGCCAATAGTTTTAGTATGAATCATGATTTGCGTCTTCCATGAGTAGAGGTGAACAAATTTGATGCCTCAGATCCCACTGGTTGGGTCACTCAAATGGAACACTACTTCTCCTTTCATGGCATCATTGATGACTTGGACAAACTTCATTACGGTTTCCTCTATTTGGATCTTGAACATTGGAAATGGTGACAATGGCGTCAAAAGTCAATCTAAGGATATGTAGCTTGGACATAGTTTGTGGCCGAACTTTATGAATTCTCTAAAATTGATACACAGTGTCTAGGTCGTTTGACCAAATTGAAATAGTCAAGTACCGTGGAAGAGTTTATCATTGCATTTGAGAAATTAGCTTTCATAACAAAGGGAATGTCTGATAATTTGTTTCGAGAATGCTTTATCAGTGGTCTCAAGGATGAAATTCGAGGCCAAGTCTTCATGAATTTCCCCCAGACATGGTTGGAAGTTACTCAACATTTCAAGGAAGCCCGACATATTGTTTTTTTCCAACACCACAAACCTTCTTTCCCTCCGCATCCTCTCCCTCCCACTCCTACCCCTCATCCCACCCTCTCAAGATCCAAAAATTAATCTCGAAAGAAATGGTTGAATTCCAAGTCAAGGGTCTTTGATATAATTGTGATGAAAAATATTTTCCATGACACAAGCGTAAGGAACAAAATTTGTTTATAGATATCTCTGAGGATGTTCTTGACAACGAGGTCGAGGCTTCTCATGCAACAAATATACCTGAGATAGCTCCCATCACTCTTCCATCTGATCCACCAGAAGTTGAATCGGTCATTTCATTGAATGCACTCACTAGCTTCTCTGCTCTCCAAACCCTCAAGATAATTGGTTACATTAAAAATCAGAAGGGCATCATCCTATTTGATAGTTGTAGCATTCATAATTTCATTCATCAACACAATGCTCAAGAAACCCATTTCTATATCCATGCAATCAACAATTTTCAAATCATGAATTCCAATGGAGGTTCCATGAAATGTTGGGGGCATTGTGAAAATGTGCGTCTCCAAATTAGCCAGTACAACCTAAAATATCATATGTTCTCTATCGACATGGGTGGTTGTGACATTGTGTTAGGTGTGGAATGGTTACGCACTCTCAGCCCCATCCTCATGGAATTTAAGGAATTTACCATGCAATTTCAATAGGACGTCCAACAATATAAGTTCCAAGGCATCACAATAGGATCCCCTGAGATCATCACTTCCCATCGAATGTAAAAGCTCCTCAAAAAAGGCCATTAAGAAATTATTTCCCAAATCAATGCCTTTCAAGTAGTTGAGACACCATATGTGCATCATGACCTCCAATCTATAATTTCCAAACACTAAAATATTTTTTCCACTCCCCATGTCCTTCCCCCTTCCCGCGGTGTTCATGATCATTCCATTCCTCTAGTTCCAAGTAGTCTTCCTCCCAATGTCTTCTCGTATCATCATCCCTTTTCCTAGAAGAATGAAATTGAGAAAAATGTTCAATAATTGATCAACGTGGGTGTCATTCGCCATAGTATCCACCCCTATTATTCTCTTATGGTCATGGTCCTCAAGAAATACGACGCATGGCACATGTGTCCCAACTTTCGTACTCTCAAAAAACTCGCCATCAAAGAAAAGTTTCCCTTTCTTGTCATTGATGATCTATTGGATGAATTGAGTAGTGCTCAATACTTTACAAAACTTGATATTCATTTTGGTTACCACCGGACACGTATGAAAGGGGTTGACATTCCCAAGATGAATTTTCAAACTCATGAGGGGAACTATGAGTTCTTGGTCATGCCCTTTGACCTATGTAATGCCCCCTCCATGTTCCAAAGTTTCATGAATCAAGTCTTCCATCTTTTTCTCCATCATTTTTTTCTTAGTTTTCTTTGATCATATTTTCATCTGTAGTAAAAAATGGATATCCCATATTTCCCATGTGGATGAAGTTCTCCATCTCCTTTCACAGCACCTACTTTTCATCAAACAATCTAAATGTTCCTTTGGAGCCTCAAAAGTGGAGTATTTAGTTCATATTGTTGGCAAGGATGGTGTAAGGGTGGATCCTAATAAAATTGAAGTATGCAGGATTGGTATTTCCCCAAAACTCTCAAGAGATTGCATGGTTTTATAGGTTTAGCAAGATATTATTTTAAATTCATTGAGAATTATGGAAAAATTGCAACACCTATCACTACTCTCCTTAAAAATAATGACTTCAATTGGAATCCTACAACTGATCAATCCTCCCATGCTTTGAAAGAGGCTATGTGCACAACTCCTATCCTAGCCCTTCCTAACTTCAAGAAGACTTTGGTCTCGGAATGTGACTCATCTAGGAAAGGAATTGGTGCAGTTCTCATGCAAGAAGGAAGCTCGGTGGTTGTTGTTAGGTTATGAAAAAGGTATAAATATCTTCATTTTTCTCACATTTCATGATATCATCTCGATTGACTTTTCGATTATTTAGGAGAAAATAGAATAGAAAATTAATAATATACTCTTTAGCGTTATTGTTGAAGTTAGATTACATAGATCCTAAATATGATTGGAATTGTCTGGTTTTATTATAGGATTGGTTAAATATTGTCAAACCCAAGATAGCAAAAGAAATCTTGAAGATGCACAAGCTATTGGAGGTTGAAGACTTTATGATGCAAGGCAGTTTTGAAGATGATCGAGTTGCTTATATTGTAATAGTAAAGCAATCCTAAGGATCTCTTGATCCTCGGGATAACTTAATTTAGACAGATTATTGTAATATATAAGGGGTAAATAGATATTGAAAAGAGGTAGAAGAATTGCACCAAAGAACTCAGAACTTAGAATTGCTATATGTTAGCAGTTTTTGTAAAATGTTGTACCGTCTATGAAATCAATAGAAGCTTCGAGCAGTTTTATCATTTATATATAATGAATTTCAAATAGCAATGCTTCTAAAGACCAAGGGCCTAGTCTGAAGGAGCTATTGTTCGATTTGTAATTTTATCACTTCGATTTATGTTTTGTGATTTGGTTCTCTTTTACAGTAGTTAAATGAATGCATAAGTGCGTTGATTATTTCATGTCAATTACAAGAGATAGATATTCCCTAAAGCATTAGATGATTGTTGTTCCAATTCTTATTACTGAGATTTGATGCGTGACAATTCCTCATAAGTTCACATTTGTTGTTCCTTTCACTTAGTTTATATTTGTTGTTCCTTCACTTAATTTACATTTGTTGTTCCTTTTACTTAGTTTACATTTGTTGTTCCTTTCCGTTAGAATATAACTGTTGTTCATTTCAATAGAAATACGATTGTTGTATCTTTTCGACTAGATTACAGTCTCTGTTTCTTTCCATAGATAGAGTAATTCTCCTTTTTTCTTTCCAACAATTTGATTCATAATAATAGTCATTTATACAAGTCTTTATCTAGATTCAATTATTGCTCTTAAAATGAATTCAATAGATTAATTAGTTCATTTCCATTGCACAACCTTAGATTTCAATTCCTAGAATCTTTAATGAATGTTTGCGGAACTTGATTGTTGATAAACTCAGATTTTCTTTCACTACATGATTTTAGCCGCTACGAGCTATCTGCATAGACTTTGTCGATATTCTTTGAGATAAAAGATGAATCCTAGGGTTGATAAATTAATGTTAAACTATGGCTATTTTTAGACATCTTTAGAGCCCAACAGTCGTCACCAAGAAACAACTTTTGGAGCACCATTTGGGAATCTATGAAAAGGAAATGTTGGCTATTATTCATGATGTGGTTCTCTGGAATCCTTATCTATTGCGCCAACACTTCCAAATTAAAACCAAACATCGAAACCTCAATCCTTTTCTAAAATAACAAATTTCCTCCTCGGAGCAACAAAAATGGGTCACCAAGCTATTTGGATATGATTATGAGATAATTTGCAAGAATGGAAAATAAAATATTGTTGTTGACATTCTTTCCTGGAAGTATGAATATGAACGATCCATTTTTTCTTTGTCCTTCATTGTACTAGGTTGGCTCCAAGCTGCTCACCAGGAATGGATGCAAGAACCCAAATTTTTTGGCCTTATCCAAAAGTTGCAAGACAATTCTCTAGTTTCTCTTGGGTACTCTTGGCATGGTAATGAGCTTCGCTACAAAGGTTGTTTGTATCTCATTAAATAGTCGCAACTTAAATCTATAGTGTTTTTGGAGCTTCATGCTTCCCCCATAGTTGGGCATTCTGGGTTCACCAAAACGTATGAAAGGGTCAAACGTTCTTTTTTCTGGGATGGTATGAAACATGACATCCACACATTTATGGTTGAATGTGTTATCTCTAAAAATAATAAGGGATAAATATTCAATACACACAGAAAACTACAACCACTCCCGATTTCGTCGACTATTTGGCAGGATATATCTATGGACTTCATTGTTGGCTTACCTAAATCGGGAAATAAATCAATAATAATAGGGGTAGTTGATCATATTTCCAAATATGCTCATTTTTTTTCTCTCCAACACCCATTCACAACATCCACAATGGCTCAAATTTTCATGGATAATATCTTCAAGCTTCATGGCATGCCTCATACTATTGTCTCTGACCGAGATCCCACTTTTACCAACAATTTTTGGCAAGAATTGTTCTTTCTCTAGGGCACCCAATTGCATCTCAACACCTCCTATAATCCCCAGATGGATAGCCAAATTGATGTTTTCAACAAGTGTTTGGAAACCTATTTGAGGTGTCTTGCATATGAACGATAGAATCAGTGGACTCATTGGTTACCCCTCATTGAATGGTGGTACAACACATATTACCATATAGCTACTTGCATGACTCCTTTTGAAGAAGTATATGGACAAAATACAGTGCTATTCATCTCCTACATGTTAGGTGTATCGAAGGTTCAAGAGGTCGATAACAATATTGTAATTTGTGAGGCCATTATATGCACCCTGAAAACAAATTTGGCCATGGATCAAAATTGCATGAAGAAACAAGTAGATCAAGGTTGTTCTGAATGAAAATTTGTTGAAGGGGACCAGGTGTTTCTTCACCTACAACCCTATAAGCATACTTCACCCAAAACGGACCATTGTTAGAAACTTTCTCCCAAATTTGATGGTCCTGATACAATTCTGAAGCAAGTGGGGTAGGTAGCTTACCGATTATATTTTATCAATCATTCTAAGATCCATCCTTTTTTTCTTGTCTCATGCTTAAAGAAGTTGATTGGTACTAAGTGCCAAAATCAAACCAATCTCCCTGAGTTGGATGAAGAAGGTTCGATTCGGTTTCATCCATAAACAGTTTTGGACCAATGTGAGTGTCATCTCCTCCAGCGCACCATCAAGAAAGTGTTAGTGTAGTGGAAATATGCAACTCCATAAGATGCCACTTGGGAGTCAGCTACCATTCTGCAACAATTTCTTCATATCAAGCCTTGAGGACAAGGTTCTTTTTCAAGGGGTAGGGCATGTGAGGGACATAACCTCCCTAACCCCTCATGTATATAGAATAATGTATTTGCATGTAATAAAGGTTTCCATTATTTAACAAGGCATATTTAATAAATTGGAATAAGTCAATGTAAAAAAACCTAATAGAAGATTCTACTTCTAGAAATATCTTCCTTTAGAATGATCTTTAAAATATAGAATTAGTATAAATAAGAGTAGGAGTGTTGAGATTTTTTTTTGGAGATTTATTGTAGTAGAGAAATGCTCTACTGGAGGTTCCCCCCTCGAAGAGGCGAGTTAATATTGTTTCCTATCCATAAAGGTATCCTTTTGGTGTTGGAGTTTCATATATTGTATTTTTCCACTATTATTCTCTACATTATTTTCTATTTTTTTCTATTATAATAGATATCATACCTTACACTAAAGGAGGAGAAAACAAAACATCCTTAGGTTGAATTCATACCACTATATTTTATTTGACACGTGAAGAGATCCACCACTCATAAATACCACTCATAACTATGAAATTGAAGAAATAGATCGTCATGTATTGACGTGCAAGTTTGTTGCTACATTCAAGAGATCAACCATCATTTTCTTAAGGATGAATGGCAACTAAATAAAGCCACCTCACTTGTAAAAGACACTACTGTGAGGACGAAAAAAAATAAATTGTTGAATTATTGTTGCATTGGAGGCCTACCCACATGGAAGAAGGAGCAAAATTGTGTGAAGGTTAATTATTGATCCCCTGTGAAAGAATTGAATTCTATATAGAACCGTTGGCTAGAAGTGTTGTACAAGACAACCACCATAGTTGAAAATGTCAGCCACTACTAGTTTGAAGGAGTCACTAGAAGATATACCATGTGCTATAGATGAAATTGTTCTAGTCAATGTTGCTACTGATGTGAATACATTTGTTGGGAACATGTCTTTGAAATTAAGACAAGCATGGACCTCTATATGAGGTGTAATTTGTTGAAGTAATGGAATTAAGAAGAATCTATGAGGGTTTTTTATGTTGGAACACTGTTGCTACATAAGTGAGATGAGAAATCACCTATAATATCAAGGAATTATGTGCGAGGGGTATCTTCCACTATTTTAGTTGGACCTGCCTTCTTCAAGAGAAACTATGTGATGATTGAGGGAGAGTTGTTGTTTCACAAGTGAAGGTCAAAGGTTTTATACATTCCATGTATCTGTTTGTTGTTGTTTGGTAGTCACCTATGCTACTAGAACTCTTTCCATTGTTTATCCAAGAAGATATAAGGAGGTCTCTACCTCATCAAATCAAGCATCCATGTATGAGGTAAATATTTTTGGTTCTCAAGATCCACTATTTGATGGTCAAATATTGTAGGATATATTATGGAATTGATGGAACCATGGGAGGTGATAATATTATCTCATTAAAGATTGTGTGGATAGTTTGTTGGTATCGAATCCTAGTGTGAATCTGGATTGAACCCATTGTAGTAATTTTCAAACATAGGAGATACATGACATTTGTTTATTGTATGTTGTTTTCAAGTATGAAAGCTATGGAAAATCTCATCCCTGCGTAGTTTCACTTGGAGCATTTCACAATGTACATGAACTATGCTACAATAATGGTTTCCCAAGAGATGTTGGCACAATGAAAATATAGCTCTTGATGTTATCAACAAGATCACTAGGGTGAAGGAAGAACTCCATGGTGAAAGAATTCACTATAATGATGGAAAAAATTATCTATGATTGTTTTTCTATTGGCTACATGAATGAAGTCGAGATCCTCGAAGAATGAAGGAAGAAATTTAAGCTGAATTGTTGAAGATAGAGGAGTCACCTTGTTTGAGAGTTGAGTTGCATGCATATAAGGGTTATGAACTCAATGGTTGTGGAGGGTGCTTGAGTGAAGAATAAGAGCATGTGGATGTACCAGAGAACATATTGGATTCTATCAAGCAAGCTAAGAAGAGAGATTCAAATCGATTTGATAAACAAAATCTAGTATTGTAATCGTTGCCATCGTTGAGGGAGAGAAACATCCCACTGCTATTGATTGCTTTCACATGACATAGATTGTGTGATATTTGGAGGAGAATCCTTTGTGGAGGAGTAAAGATACAAGTTTGCAGAAGCTATGGCCTTGAGCTCTATTGTGTTTCTCATTGGTGGAGACAAATTGATGCTCAAATTAGTTTCCTGATCAAATCTTGATTAGATATGAAGCCTAGTCATTGATGAATTAGGAGATGTTCCTACATGTATTATCTTATGAAGGTTCCCGCAAGAAAGTGTAGCTAGCAAGGATGTTGGACCTGCATAGAGGAGAAGAATTGTAGCTCGTATGGAGGAAAGGTGTTAAATCTCATGTGAAGGAGAGCCAATACTTTGTTTGGTAGTTGTGGATCTAGGGAAAGGAATAAAAAGGAATTGTCATGTTTGATCAAACACATCCTTACTTGTGTGTTTTTATGTATCAACACCAAGGATACAAGTGGAGGTATGCAGGTGTGGCAATTGGACCTACAGAAGAAAACATGTGGATTAGTGAGAGGGAGATCCATGAGCTAAAGGGGTCGATATTGGTGCAGTTGAAGGTTAAGATCCATAAGAAAGAGATGAGAAAACTTGTATTCATGGTGAGAAGAGGCATCCAACACATACATATGTATCTTTTCGAAGGCTATCACTTTCTTTAGTTTTATGTGGACTTGAAATAAATATATGTAATCATTTGGTAAAAGGAAGATTGAAGGAGATGTGTAATAAGTTGTAAACAAAAGAATCAACAAGAGATAGATGTTTTAGAAAGAAGAAGAGAATTCAGTTGAAAATTGTAGTGGCCCTTGAGAGAGATGAAGTGTGCTTGGTTGAAGTCAGATTTTGTTACGAAGTGAGTTTCCTTGGCTTTCCATTGTTTCCCAAGTTGTCGAGGTAAGATCTTGGTTAAAATGTTTAGATCTATTATTTGTGAATGCACGCATGGTGACCATGCATATGGTTTGGAGGTATTGATGATATCTTTGGAATTATTATTGTTAACATACATATTGAAATTCACAAACTTGATATGAATGTGAAGTTATTTTGTTAGAATTCACGACACTAACAAATGATAGGTGATTATGGAAATCCAAGATGAAGGCGAATTCAAGAGGAAAAAGAAAAACAAAACTGAAGCATGAAATGATCTTAGTATGGCTTGTAATTTTTTGGGAATTCGGAATTCTCATTCTACCTAAGATGAAATTTTGTAATGATGTATGTGTTTTTGAAGCAATGCATGATCATTTGTACCTACACCCTGGATATTTTTGGTCCAAGATGTAAAACTTAACATATGAAAGTTGAATTCCCCAAGTGTTTTGTAATCTCTGTTGAGTTGGGCTTGCATGGATTTTTGTGATGGAACACGTAATGATGTAGTGTGTATCCCTCTTATGCATATAGAGGATGTGGCATCAAGTTGTGGAATCAACCACTAGAATAAATATGAGGGTGGCAGATGGATTCATATCTAAGATTGATGATGAATCAAAGAAGTTGAATCTTGAATTAAGGGAGGAATGTGAGATGGAGTAATCTTAGAGTGTGATTTGGTTGTGACCAAGTTATGATTAAAGGAGAGTTTAACATGTTGATGAGTCATGTAGATGAAAAGGATTCCTAGAGACCTAGCGAGTACAGACAATGGTACCCATGTATCTCCGTAGATGGATTTCTTTTTATACGGACATCAATGATTGATTGTCTATAGGTGCAAGAGAAAGAAGTAGTTCAATTTAATCTGTTCTGTGCATGTACAAAAGGAAGAAGAAGAAAGTTTAACGATGAAGCTCATAGTGAAGAAATCTCAATAGAGTGTGTGCATTGTAAATCTATTTCCCCATCACGAGGCTCATGGTCAGCCAAAAACACTTATTTGTGATCTGTGTGGTCATCTTAAATCACTTTTGTGTAAGGTTCATGGTCATCTGAAACCACTTTAACATTGTAATGGTTAGGGTAAGCCACAAAATCCCGGGTGATTTATGATGAGGGGAAGCCAATAAAATGAAGCAGCAAGCTGAAACCTAGCCATATCTAGACAAAAATTGAAGATGATGACATGAATATGATAAAGACCTGACCATAGAGATATTAAGACAAGTATTGATTAAAAGATATTATGTTTGGTAATGTACTTTGTTATTTGAGTCTAGAGGTTGCTAGATAGTTGATTGTGAGAAAAATTTTGTCCAACTAAAAGTCCTAGTTTAGTGTGTGGTTGAGATATTCTCTCAACCTATTCTTCTATATTTATAATAAATTATATATAATAATAAATTGTGAACCACATATAATACAGTCACAACCTATTATAAATACTAAATTATTCAATATAATTTTATATGTGTAATAATATATCTACTCTCTCAATTTTTAATTAGTTTTGGAAAAGTGTTAATGAATTTTGAAAAGGTGAAAGAATCATCATCTAATATTGTAATAAATAATTTGCAATAATTTAAAAATATACGAAGCCAAAATTCCATCAATCTATCAATTTCTTAAAATTTTAGGAAACTTGATTTATTAAAAGTCGAACAAAACTCTTAAAAACATTATTACATCATACATATCTTACACTATGTTAAATTTATTTATTTCAGACCCAAAACAATTATTTGCTCTAAGATGAGAGCTTACTCTGCAAAAACTAATCCCATCCTTTCAACTTCTAATACCTCACCATGGTTAATATGTATATATATATATATGAGCTTACTCTGCAAAAACTAATCCCATCCTTTCAACTTCTAATACCTCACCATGGTTAAAATATATATATATAAACATGCATAGGAGAATTTTGCGCCCTCACATTAGCTCAGTGCTTAAATCAGGTGCATCTTGGAGCGTGCCCATTTTGTAGCATTAATCATATTGCAAGCTTGAATTGCATTGTCTTTTTGTTATTGCATTTGATTTGATTAGTTTGGGAGAGCATTAAAAATCCTTGGAGAAATGATAACTGATATCAAAAGTAATTTTGATTGGGATATCTTTTTAGTTTTAAGATTTGTTTTTTTTTGGATATTTGTTCTAAATTTGGTTATAAATTGTTATATTTACATATGTGAGTGGTTAATTCTGTGTAATCAAAATGTTTTTCGGATTTTTTAACACCCTGAAACCATTTCTACATTTAAGAATGCAATTTAAACAACAAAACATTATACAGATTTATGTTTGCCACGACAAAAAAAAACAGTTAAACACCGGCCAGTCAATTTACATGTGCGAAACAACATTTTACTAATCAATGTTTTGGACCAGCCTTTCAATGAAAATACTTTATTTAAAAGGTGAATAAGACCTGCCCTCCGTTACATCAATTCAATGCATAATCAATCTGATACACTGCATAATCTGGAATTCATTCCTCAAACACAATTGTGATTGTGATAGGTAGTCAGTAAAGCATCATGAAGGTACATGAGCCACTTTAAGCCCTCTGCATTTATCGCTATCAGTTCTTCTCTCCAGAAATTCATTTGTTTATATATATATATATATTATACAAAAGACATTTTGCGAGTATTTTCAATAGAACTCTACTCTTCGAAAATATATTTTTTAAAGTCCATTCTGTTCATGCACCAATTTTGTACCATGTCAGACATATCTATCCATATGCAGCAACATCATCCTGAGTTGAATTAGGGCTCAGTTGTCAGATCGGTAATGTGAACCGAATATAGTACCAATTCACATCAATGTAAGACACTGAAGAGCCTTCTGCTAGATTGTCTATTAAATTCATAATCTCGAACAAACCATTCACAAGTGGAGTCTTATTATTGCAATTCAGTCATTTCTCACAGCCTGCCCATACCTTGCAACATATTGACAGATGATTATAAATTTTTAAAAGTAAAGTAATGGTATGGAAGTTTCAACCATAGTAAAATATCAGAACGCTTTTTAATATATAGATTCCAATCCATTACAACATATTCATTATGAGTTTAACATGTCATTTATGGAAATTGAAAACAGAGATAGAAAGGATAATAACTATTTCTGACAACTATGCAAGCTAAACTCAATTGACAAAAAATCCCTTATTCTTACAAACAAAAAATTATCATACATTTATTTAGTGATATTTACATTATTAATATTATTATTATTATAATAAAAACAATAATAAAAAACCAAAAAATATAAAGCTTTACATTGATATTTTGACCTAGTGTTAAAAACTTTACATCACTGTGATAAAGGATTTTGAAGATGATAAATGGATTGTATGGATTACTATAACCGTTAAGGGTGTGAAATTTATCTTTATGATCAAAATTTACAATTTCAGTCAGTCTTCAAAATTTAAAAAACAAATAATTATCCAATTATCCAACTCCAATGATATCTAAAATAACTATCCAATTATCCCACACCAATGATATCTAATTGAAAATGAAAGTCTAACGACCTCCGGCTGTATTGAGAGATTGACGTTGTCTGTCTGACCATGATAGCGTTAACAACTAAACGTTATGACTTTCTCACTGGGTGTGGAAGTTGTGTCCTTTATGGGACAGTTATTGAAGTGGACCGTGAAGAACAACTACAAGGTGGCTTCATAAAAGCAAACTCATATAACAATTTGCAAAGGCATATCACGATGGCTATCAATATCCGCCCTACTGCAGAGTCATTAGAATTGTGCAGCAGATACTCATTCATAGATATTCTCATGAGGCACATGTGCCCATATTTTTATTCATCATTTCTATCAGTATGTGCGCATATGATAGACAATATGGATTGATGATTAATAAGGTGTACATGAATGCCATGAACTTAGGCAATTGAATTGGAGTAAGAGTGATTAACAGTTTGGAGTGATTAGCTCCTACTTGTCTTAAGCTTAATATGAGATTTTTCAAATTGTGATTTGCTAATGTATTTGTTATTGTAATTTTTAAGTTAATTGTTTGTTCATGTTGTGTAGTTGGTTGTTACAAATCTTCTTTAACTTAATCTCCTATATTTGTTATTTGTGTGTGGTTGAGATATTCTCTCAACTAATTTGTTAGTGTGGCTGAGATAGCCTATCTATCTTAAACCAAAGATTGATGTATTTATACATGTGTCATTTCATTATTTTTTAAGATAAAATACCAAAAACAGTTTTTTTTTTTTTTGTATATGTGATGATGCAAGTTTAGCAAATCTAATTCTTTGTACATATATAGGATTAACTTAGAGTCTGTGAAAGTAGATTATTTACTTTGTTTTCTGAGTGATTACAAATTTTAGTGTATAATAAATTATTTTCTACCGAGGATTTGTGTAACCCATTTCCCACTGTTGTCAATCTGCATTGGCTATTTCTGAAGTTGTGTGCTTATTGAAGATCATGATAAGATTTGACTGAGAGTGGATTATATTGGAAACAACTACCCGACGAATTAATCCAATATCAACATAGAAAGGGAGATGGAGGATCAGAGAGACATTATTTCTTGCTTCAAGGCTTTGGAGCTCAGAAATGTGTTCGGGCATAACAAATCCCCTCATGGAGTCGAAAAAGACTTTAAAAAACACGTTTTCCTGGTCCAAAATTCAGTGTGAAAAAGGGAAATTTATCTTTGGAAAAGGCAGTTTGGAGTGGTTCACTCATTGTAACAAATCCACTAGTTGGTGTTCGATAAACAAATTGCACTATAAGCTTTCTTTCCGTTTCTTCACCTAGAAGGGTGCTATTGATTATGTTGTTTAACTAGAAGGAACTACATTGGTATTATTTTTAGCATTGGTTTAGTAGAATATATTTTTATTATTATTGCAAACATATTATGTAACATTTTCATTTTCAAATCTCAAATTAACAATGTATAAGAGCCAAAGCGATGTAATATGTAAATGATGGAAATGGAATATAATGAATAAATTGTATCATTAGTGGCATGCTGACACATACAAAGATTTGGGGACTAAGTATTCAGAAGAGATGGAAGGGGTCCAATGTGGGAAGAGTTTACCCATGTGTATTAAACCAAAACTCATTTCTTATTTCTTTTTAAATTATCATTACCATGAACCCTCCATTAGTTTTTGATTGTTTTAGACCCCAATCATTGAATTAATGTAAGAGGGTTGGTGTGAGAGTCACTTCCGATAGTTATTAAGAGCATGGGGATTGAGTACAATCAGCTTGGGGAAGTGTGTAGGTGAAAGAAGGCAAGTGAAAAAGAGGAACTTCGTATGGGTAGGAGACCATAACTGTACATTCATCTTTTTGCATAAAGATTTGTTGTTACATGGAGTTTTTTGGCCAGCAATGGAGTTTTAAGTGTTGAAGATTAAAGGTAGTTGTTGTGGGAATGTTTGTTAGTTGTTTGGAGCTATAATTTTGAGGAGAAGGAGGCTATAGGCCTCTAAGTGATGCATTGTTTGAAATTCACCAAGGAAGCACACATTTTGTTGTTGGGTGAATTCGTGTTGCAACTGTGAAATTCCTAAGCTCTCAACAAGTAGAATTCATGTACAACCTATGTTGGAAGCCTTGGAGGGGAGTGGAAAGTTCTAAGGGAATGTAATAGTGAAGGGGGATTCCATTCATTGGCTTACGTAGGTTGAAGGGAAGAGAGATCATGGATTGGAA
>JASDQU010946714.1:0-27002 GCA_032191745.1 Picea mariana | reverse complement strand
ACTAGTTTTTATTGACGATATATTAATTTACTCCAAGAATAGGGAGGAACATGAGGAACATCTTAGACTTGTGCTTCAAGTGATAAGAGAACATCAACTATATTCCAAGTTTAGCAAGTGTGACTTTTTCTATAAGCAAATATATTTCTTGGGCCATGTCATATTAGAAAAAGGAGTAGCAGTAGACCCTAACAAGATCAGGTCTATCATGGAATGGCCTACCCCAAAGGACGTTTCATATATCAGATCCTTTATGGGCTTAGCAGGATACTATAGGAGATTTATAAAAGGATTCTCCAAGATTGGTTGTCCAATCATTGCCCTCTAGAAGAAGGGAGCTAAATTCACGTGGACACAAGAATGTGAAGAAAGATTTCAATCCTTAAAAAATCTACTGACCCATGCACCCATGTTGAAGATCATCGATCCTGAAGCTGACTTCCTCATGTGCACAGATGCCTATAAGGAAGGGCTCGGAGGATTCCTTATGCAAGGAGGAAGTGTAGTCTGCTATGAATTCCGAAAATTGAATGAGCACAAAGTCAACTATGTGACCCATGATCTAGAACTGTCCATCATAGTGCACACCTTAAAAATGTGGAGGCATTACCTCCTGGGAAGGAAATGTGTACTTATGATAGACCACTGTGGATTGTGATATCTATTTGACCAACCAAAACTCAATTCTAGACAAGATAGGTGGATGGCCCTCCTTAGCGAATTTGATTTTGAAATCAAACATGTTAAAGGAAAGGAAAATAAGGTGGATGATGCCCTTAGAAGAAGTATGAAAGAGATTCACTTGGTAGTGGTGAGAACCTATGAGACGAATGTCAAGGAAAGAGTCAGGAATGCACAAGAAACAGACACATTCTTCCATACCATGACCTCGTACCAGATGATAGATGGAGGTCTACTAACATACAGAAACAAATTGTATATTCCAGATTGTGATGACTTGAATAGGTTCATAATGGATGAACTACATAAAAGACCGTATACTGGTCATCCAAGATACCAGAAGATGATCACAGCCACCAGGAAACAATTTTATTGGCCTGGATTGAAGAAATACATAACTGAGTACTTAGCCAAATGCATAGAATGCCAACAGGTTAAAGAAGAACACTGACACCTAGCAGGATTATTACAACCTCTACCAATCCTGGAATGGAAATGGAAAACCATCTCCATGGATTTCATCACCGTATTGACAACCTTGACCAAATAGAATTACGCCATCATGGTAGTGGTGGATAAATTGAGCAAGTCTGCCCATTTTATCCCCGTTAAATCGACTTGCAAGGCAATAGATATCGCCAGCATATTCATGAAGGAGATATTCAGACTACATGGTATGCCTAAAGAGATCGCGTCTGACAGATACACGAAATTTACTTCCAAGTTTTAGAAATCCTTGATGGTTGGTCTAGAGACCAAATTACTATTTAGCACAACCTATCATCCTCAAACCGATGGACATATGGAAAGAGTGAACCAAATATTAGAAGACTTGCTAAGGATGCGTGTAATGCATCAACCCAAAAAGTTGGAAGATTACCTGCCACTGGTGGAATTCACCTACAACAATGGCTACCAATAATCCCTGAAGATGAGCCCTTTTGAAGTCCTGTAACACCCTGTTTCCCCCAGTCTATAAAAATAACTATATTGGCCAAGAACTATGTTAAACTGAAAGATGTGAATGTTTGATTTGATGGACCTTTGTATAAAAGGTCTATGAATGTAAATTATGTTATGAATATGTGTTGCATGACTGTTGGGAGGGGGATGTGCTAAAAGAGACCATGATGGCTAATGAGAGGTGGTGGAAGGGACCTGGAATGGTTGCGTTAACTTCCACCAAGCCATTATCGTACTGGTTTATACTTGCTCAAAAACCAAAGCAGCTCTCTGATCCTGGAAGGGATTTCCTGTCAGATTGGTAGGTGGGGAGGCTCCTCAAGAGTTAATAAGGGGATGGGGGTGAAACGCCCATCCGTAATAGCCCTTAGACCTGAACACGGACGACGAAATTCGCGCCACATGCAACCTTGCAGACAAAAATTGGAAAGAGAGGAAATGTGGAAGGGAGGAGAAGAACGTGCGCGACGGGGATCACAGAAGAGAACTGGATAAAACCCTGGAAACACAGGGAGTTCTAAATATCAGTAGAAGGAGAATAACCTTCATCCTTGGCTTCCATATCAATGGAAGCCAAGNAAACACAGGGAGTTCTAAATATCAGTAGAAGGAGAATAACCTTCATCCTTGGCTTCCATTGATATGGAAGTAGGCGACTGAACCTCAAAGCATCGTGGTATAGCTCGGGGTGGCTAGTGGTAAATTCGTTTGGAGTCATTGAGCCTATAGTTGGGTGGAAACGAGCACCCCTCTTAGCAGTTGTATCACGCTTGGTAGATCTGATAAGTGTTTTATGCCTTGTATTTGGAATTGAATATCATGAATACATGCTTATGTTTATGTGTCCATAATAATTTCTGTGTGGAATGATTGCCTAGTGTTTTAGACTGGAAATAATGTATGCATGTGTATATTTACATGCCATAGTTGGATTCTGTACAAATGATTAAGTTTGGGGCATGATTCTGCTCCACCAAGAATCTTCTTGTTTTTATTGACTCTTGTAATGTTCTAGGGAGGCTCCTCGAGAGTACTCTTCCCTGGGGATTACCCTATAAACCTTGGAACCGTGTCAAACCTTTACCCAGAGACTCGACTAAGATTAGGAACGATTGCCCAAGAACCGTATGAAGGATTCATGTGATCTAGACCTGGAAACCTTATGCAATAAAGAGTATCTCTCTAAGGCCTCGGAGTCGTGGGATTTTGAAGCCCCGAGAGGTTGAATTTCGTGATTCAAGCTCAGAAGGGATAGCGATTCTAATTATAGAAAGAGAGAATACCCTATCGTTTGATAGACGAATGGTCCGAATCCTTTCAGAAATACCCCAGATCTGTCAAGACTGATGCATCTAGAGAAGGAGCACAGGCGTTAACACCTTGACCCTTTTCAGCCTTCGCAAGTAGCGATGGTATCTAGGACCGTAGATCCAAGGATCTGATGGAGATCTATCGATCATCGATCTCAGCCTTTGCATCGACAGGAGGGCATCACTTCACTGACTCGCGACTTGGGGTGGTCAAGGGTAGGATTGCATGAACTCACGATTCATGAGATCGCGACATGATCGTGGTCGTTGGATCCAGGCCATGGGAGAACTGTGGGATCAAAACTTTCGTTATTATCGCCTATCGGGGGTTCGAAACTTGAGAGGGTTTCTTTTCGAATTTAGAACTCACGAAGTGTTGAGCACCGAGGGCTCGTGCAAACAAGTGGCCCATCCATAAGTGGGGACTACATGGTCGACAGGTGGCGTAACAACAAGCACCTAGAGGAAGGTGGAAGCGGGTGATCGGTGGTGGACACTTGTCACTTGGGAAAGAGTCAACCCATTGTTGACTTATTGTGACTCGGGATTTCGCAGGTTGAAGAAGTTTCACCTTGATCACTAAGGCTCCGAAATGTCGAGAGCCAAGGTCACATGCAACGGGCGGCAGCGACACAACTCGTGAGAAGAGTATAGCGGAGGAGACAAGTGGTGTGTGTGCGTCACTTTGGTAGAGTCCATGTAACATTGACCTCTTGCATCTCGGGTATTTGTGAAGGAGGAGCATGAGAGCTCAATGCTCCAACTCGCGAAGTCGCGAGCTATGAGTAGTGCTAGTGTTTATCCTAGCCTATGGTTATATGTCGCAAGCGCTAATGAGGAAGGAACCATACCCATATCGCATCTTGGGTATCAACATTTGGAGAAAGAGGAGTCGAGATATTGACTCCCAACTCGCAAGTTATGAAATGTTCTTGCGCAAGGAAAGGGATGGTCTGTGCTAGGCCCATAGGAGTCTCGGGGATTTTTTCCCTTGAAGAAAAAGATGAAAAAAATCTAGGTTGCCGTAGTGGGTGTGTGACATTTGTGCACTCTCTCATCCCTTTAAAGCTGGTACAATTGCCACTGCATTCATGGAGACAGTTCAAAAGATACATGGTAGCCCAAAGATTATTGTAAGTGACAGAGATCCCATCTTCACTGAACATTTTTGGACATAATTATTTTCTTGTCTAGGTACTCAATTGGCTCATAGCTCATCCTATCATCACTAATCTGATGGACAAACCGAGATAGTGAACAAATTTCTGGAAGGCTACCTTCATTGCATTGTCTTTGATAAACAAACACAATGGTTCAAATGGTTACCCTTGTCATAATGGTGGTGTAACACTTCCTTTCATACTACAACAAAAATGACACCATTTATGTCACTTTATGGATACCACCCTCCTTCCATCACTTCTTCTCTAAAAAAAAAATCTAACGTTCAAGTAGTGGAAGATCACATCAAGAATCAACAACAAATTCTCCAAATCTTAAAGGACAACCTGACCATGGCACAAAATCGCATGAAACAACAAGCAAATCAACATCGTAGTGAATAAAGTTTTGAAGTAGGGGATTGGGTGTTTTTAAGACTACAACCATACAAACAAATGTCCCTCAAGCAAGCCAAGAAAGATAATAAAGTATCACCAAAGTACTATGGCCCTTATAAGGTGTTGCAAAAGATTGGTACTATGGCATACAATTTGGAGTTGCCTGCATCTTCACAAGTACACCTAGTTTTCCATGTTTCATGCTTAAAGAAGGTTATAGGCGACAAGATCCCAGTTCAAACTATATTGCCAAAACTTGATGAGGAAGGAAAAATCATATTGGAGCCTGGAGCCATCACTCACACAAGAATTCGCCAGCTGTGGAATAGATCCATTTTAGAGTATCTCATTAAATGGAGGAAACTACCGGCTGAAGATTCCACTTGGGAAGATGAGTCTTTTATACAGAAGCATCTAGAGNTCAAGTGTTGCAGACAACACTTGTCTCAAGGGAACGGGCATGTTAATCACTAATATTGGCTCATTACCCCTTAATTGGGTTATATTATATTAGTAATGTTATTTTATTTATGTCGACTTTAGGCCATTAGTTGTAATTATACCTCCTAGTCTCCTATATATATACCAAGGAGACATTTTCAATTTGAAGCATCTTGTACTTGAACATTTAAGTGGGGTAAAAGGAGGTTTCCCCCTCGAAGAGGCTTATTATCTGAAATTATCTCTTTTTCAAGGCATTGAGTACTTTTTCTAAGGTTTTTCTATGCTATATAGATATTTGGTTCTTAACAATTAGGTACAATTTGATTGCAAAGATGAATAATCTGCCCTTCTGGAAGATGGACCTTCTGTACAAAGTTCAATTCATGTTTGTTAGATACGATTTTCATAACTTGAAAGAGAGACCTTTGAATTAAACTACAAATGTCTGGATATTAAAGTACCTCGAAACCGAATCAGTTTTGCCGATGGCAAAAGGAACAATGATATTTTTTTTGAAACTCTAGTGTTTGAACTGAAACCCGTACTCACGGGAAATAATTCCATCATTTCCACGTGACTTGGTGCCTCATAGTGTCCATTAAATCCTTTGTCCTGAGGATTAAATTTTGCGAAATAGGATTTATCGTCCCAATTGAAGCTTGAACATGATTGTGCGCCCGCTGAAGCATGTTTGGTTTCCACTTCGCTAGTATGGTTTTTGAAGAAGACACTAGAATCATTTTGGAGTGATGTGATGTTTGAAGAAGAACCCTGGATGTCGATGTTTGAGAAAAACTGGAAGCTGAGTCGGTGAAAGAAACGACACATGGAGAGAGGAGATTTGTTGATAGATGTTGAACATATGAAAATTTCCTATAGGTTTTGGATAGACGACGAAGGTCTCCCAGATAACCTCCCTTAAAATAATGCCTTCGACGTAATTAGTAATTACAATTCCAATGGATTGAAAAGTCAAAATCATTTAAGCTATTTAAGAGAAAACACCTGTGTGGATAGAGTTTGTCCTATCTTCAGGGCACACAGAAGCAGACTAATGAGTTGTTACCATTTAGTCCCAAGGCATAGAAAGAAAGTGGGTACCTAATAAGCATGAAATTATGTTTGAGCCTTGAGCTTCGCTCCACCTCAAAATCAAAATCGGTAATCAAAATCGATACAAAATACTTAATTTATTAATATTTAAAATTTGTCAATATCTACCATATAAGAGAACAAAGCTAAATATGTTCTTATGTGGCCATTCATTTAGGTATAATTATGGTGAATTCACATGCAAATTGGCATCCACTCTTCATTATTTTGGCAAGGTCGTTTTTTCTTATTAAGAAATCACAGGTGAAAAATCTCCCTTCCATGTATTTCTCCATCTCCATTCCCTATATCTACCTATGCATTCAAGGCCCTTGTTGCAAGATAGGGTAGTTGCCTACATAGTAGCAAGATTTGAATACAAGTACAAATTAAATACAATTAGGTTTGGAAAAAATAAGTAATGAAAATATCTAGTACAACTCCAATATGATACATCTCATGGATAAGAAAATATGCATTATGTTCCAAAGTTTAGAAGAATTTCAGCCTCAGGCATACCCAATAAATTAGAAAAAATAATTCATTCTTTGAAAATTTGACCATTTAATTTATATTTATAAGGTTTTTAAAGTTTTTTAAATACTTTTTGGGGCTTCTGGGTTTTTTTTTTGGGTTTATGGGTCTGCGGGTATCAAATACATCATATATATTATCAAAGACCATCAAAACTACATTGATCATATCATAGTCCCATGATACACCATATTGCTACTAAATTTCCATACAACAGTATGGTCAAATCTTGCTAGTATGGTTGCCACAATGTTGATGGGAACAACCTGTAATGCACAAAAATGATAGTCATAGAGATAAATCCTTGATAAGGGATATGCCAATTTTCTTTTTTAGTAATCTTGCAACTAGAAAGGCATCACAAAAAAAATAGTCACAAAGAAGGGGAAGGCATGATTTCCAAAGTTTGGTTGAATGAGAGCCAAAGATTCTGAAATTCAAAAAAAATTTGGTTCAACCAAATTATTCAGTTCGTAATCAGTACGGAGTAATGAATCGAATCCCCTAATTTTTGGCAAATTTTGGTGAGATGTATACTCCCAACTTTTTTTGTACGGAAAAATTGTCCTTGTGTATTCGAATTCAAATTCACTCTTGATAAGTAGTAACTATGGGTAAGGGGATTTCATTGTAATTGAACTTGTAACCATCAAGTGGAAAATGAAAACAGGTAACACATTCACCAGATCCACTTTGTTTCTTAATCTCTATCCAAGAAACACAACTCTTAGGGAAAATCCAAAACCCTTGTATTTACTAGACGAACAGAAAATCCGCCAAACTTTAAAAACTTATAAATCAAGAATGAGGCATAGGAAGAAAGTACCTTACATGAATGATCTTAACACTGGTTTTCATGTTCGGTTGAGACCAATTGTACACAGAGGAACCAGCCAACCCAGTCAGCCATAGCGTTCCTGAGAATATCAAATCATTCACATTTCAATAAGGGATACAATACCTAATCACAAGAAAAGGGAACGTATTGTGTGACAACACAAATGCCAACGAATCCCTCCACGAATTAAAAAAAATACTCTGAAACACATACACAAAGTTGTAAGATTCAAGAAAGGGCTAGCGGGTGTCTCTCATATCTGAGTTGGGATAAAATGTGCATTGGGTATCCCTATTATCCAAATTGAGGATTGAACATGAAATTTATTGTGTTGCAACACAAAGGCCCAACCAATTCCCCCAACAAATATTTTTAAAAAAGAACTCGATGGGGAAGTCCTAAAGACATGTGCATCAGAAAGTCCATGCACATACACCCATAGAGTTGTAAGTTCTTATAAAGGAGATCGAGTGTTACTGGTATCTAGGACATTTATTGAATATTAGAGTTGTTGTGTGACAACACAAAGGCCTAGACAACTATTTCAATGAATCTCTCTAAAAACAAGCATATGGTGTGTTGTAACACATCTATACGCTTTATACCAATAAAATAAAATAGAAAAAAAATTGACATCATATTAAATGTTAAAGGATAAATATTAAAGTATCTTATTATCATTTACTTAAATTAATTTCATTTATGGAACATGCGTTAACTCTCTTTGTTAATGGAGAAAAAACAATTCTGAGAGGTCAAACACTTTCCATCGCACACACAAGGGCTTGACACCCGTCGGGGTTTGAACTTGGGTTGTGTGCATGATGGCGCCCTATCCAACCATTAAATGAGGTGCATTTTATAGTGCAATGTGGATGAGACATTGAGATGTGTAATGCAAACTAACACTAAGAAACTAAACTAATTTAAAATAAAGTTAAGATCTCTAATTTAAAAGGAAAAAATAAAAATAAAAGTCAATCATAATAATAAAAGAGAATATGAGGAGCGATGGATGCAGAAGATGAAGGGTGAGCACCTAGGGTTCTATGTGTGGTTAGTGGACATGGCCCTCTATCAAGGGGGCACTCAGAGGTTTCATATTTTCGACGATAGGTTCTCATAAGGGACGGCATAACACTCACCAGTCCTGGAAAATGGAGAAGGTATGTCAGATACAATGAAGAAGTCCTTCAAGGACAGACAAATCCATAGAATTAGGTGATAAAGGGTCAAACAAGGACAAAGAGATAAATCATCTACAGAACGGTTGTTTGGCAAAAGAAAGATAAAACCCCAAGGACAAGGTCATATCAGCAAGTATCAAAAACTACATTCAATGGATGAAGTCCCACGTGCTTATCAGGATATTTATGGGGATTTGGCCCTCAAAAAAGGCCCTACATATCTGGATAAATTCACATTGGAAGGTGAAGGGTCAAATTGACCTACAACTGGGATCTAAAGGGTTTTTTACAGTAATTTTTTTGAAGACAGGGGATAGGGACAAAGTCTTTGAACAGGGCTTATATTTCTTCAATTTTGCAGGCATGCGCATGAGATAATGGACATAATGATTTTCCCCAAATAAAGAAGATTTCACAATAGTTCCAGTGTGGATCAGAATGTACTCACTCCCACGATAGTTTGGGGACCCTGAAACCCTGGAAAGAATCAGGACCACACTAGGATCCTTCATCAAAGTATCAAAAGTAACCAAATCTTCCAGGTACATCTCTTATGCTAGAATATGTGTATACATGAATGTAGCAGGATCCCTACCAGAGTCAATCATAGTGCCATACCAATACAATGACTGGACTCATCCCCTAGACTACAAGCATATCCCATTCAAATGTAGAAAATGCCATGCCCATGGACACCTTTTTAGGGACTTGCCCCAAAATTCTACAAACCCAAAAAACAAATCAAAAGAGAAAACTAATTAGGAAGGCTTCTCAAAAATCCCAAGCAAGAGAAAGGCAGGCAGAAGGGAAAATAAATGACCAAGTATGAATCCATAACATAACACAACTAACAGATTCCAAGCCATGGAGGGGGAGACTAGTGAACCATAATAGGCAGATAAATCAAAGGATCAGAAGGACACTAAGAAGATGACTATAATAGGGGAGGAAATACCAAAATTGATATGAATCCAATGAGACCTTGATACCAAACTTGATCTGGTTCTAGGTTCACTGAATAAAAGGATCAGTTATAAGATCATTTTAATTGAACTTGATTGCATTAAAGGTGAAGATATTTGCTTATGAAAGGCTTGTATCCAGATTGAATATAAAATTAGTGCATGAGTTGTTAGTCTCATAATCCATTACAATATGCATTTAATAATCATAATTGCGGAAATAAAGATATGCATAAGAAACATGAGACAATCACATAAGAGGAAGAGATCACTGAGTTGTAACAGAGTTCACTAGAACCTTCTAGCTACATCTCTAGATCTGCTTGGAATATGAATCACTTGTCATTGCTTCTCCCAATGTGGGGCTGATTCTCATTTACAGAAAAGGGCTACATCTTCTCCCAAATGGAGGGGAAACAAAGCTCTCCCAATGTGGGGCATAAATCTCCCAATGTAGGGGCTCACATACTCTCCCAAGAAGGGGTTCAACTCTCCAAAATAAGGGGTTACATACAAACCACAAGCACAAGTGCTTGTTTCTCTCCAAAAGGGCCTCCAAAATCTCCTCTCATGGCCTCCTCCCTCAAGGCTTCAATTAAAAGGATTAAATAATTTTTCCTATCTCCATAATACAAAAAGACAAGATCCATGAATTTAGGATCTAGTACCTACTGAAGGACAAAAATGCGAAAAAGCCTTAAATTCCTCCTTGAGACTAGGAATCCACTTGTAATAAAGTGAGGAAAAGTCCAAGCCAACTCATGAGACCCTTAAATTCCTCCTTAAGACTATGAAGCTAATTTCCCCTTAAAATTAGGAAACTAATTCATGAGTTGTATTCTCACAACTAATTTCCCTTTTTACAATTAAATGAATATTACGTGAAATTATCAAACTCACTTTAATCATTAATAATTTGTCTCATATGCATGACTAATACATGAGTTTTCTCATACTCTTTTCAAAGTATTAATCACCTTTATATTTTAAATAAATCATGTATGTGCATTAATTATTCTTTGCCACCTTATTAATTAATTACCATTTTAATGATTTATCCCATGGTGTGAAAAGTAATACTTATGTGTGTGGAGATCCTCCTCGATCAAATCTCCCCACAAAAATAACTTTTGGTGCTCCAAAAGTATCGAGAGAAACTTGAATCTCTGCAAGCAACTTCTAGGAAGAGTTTTACACTCCACGATGCACTTCTTGCTCCTCGATCTGCATAACAACTCTCTAAAATCCGCACCCTTCTTCTCCTTCACCTTTGTACTCTAGAATGGGGATGTCGATGTCGACACTTGCATCAATACAAATCTATAGTTGACAATGCATAATCATGTTTTCAAATCCATACCATACTTGTCAGAGTTTATAAAACACTCATGGACAAGTTTACAATGATTTCCCAAATAGGCCTTAGACAAAAAAATCCCTCTCATTCAATAGTGGTTACAAGACCCATTACAATGTTTAGGCATAAGACAAATGCCTTGTCACTCAATAGTTTTCACACAACCTTTTACAATACAAAGGGATTGGATTCTCACAATCATGTGGCAATTTCTCTCCTTCAAATAGATGATCTCCTCTAACAACACAAGGGCTAATTTCTCACAAACATGTGGCAATGCCTCTCCTGCAAAGAGACGGTCTCGTATGATGAAGAGTTAAAATAGCCTTATCAACACCGCACCACCTTGATTTTAATGCAAAGGCTCAAACAATGAATTCCCTTCAATAATTCAGATCCTCTTGCCTTGTTGCAGCACTCAGAGATCACCTGAATCTGCAATATACATTCATCCATTTGCAATTTTCAAAAGAAAGACAAAACCATAATGCATAAAGATTACATTGGTTTCTGTGCCAAGGCACTCAATATGTGACTCAAAAATGAGGGTACATAGCACCAACAAGTCTGTCTTCTCATTTTGCAACTTTTGACTGTAGACATTACCCTATTCTGAAAGGTGCAACTCTGCCTCGTAAAGCACACCATACATTAATGAAAAGAATGGGATTTATCCATAAGTCCTGAAAATACACTGCTTGGATCACAAAAAAATTTGCACCATTGGATTTGTGGCAAAAAATCGTGCAAAAAAGACTATACTTTCGTCAACTTCTCACACTCTCACTTCTAGACCCCCTGGGCTCTCTTCCTCGATTTGCATGCCAAAGCATTAACGGTAAAAGTGGGATTATGCCATAGCCCTCAAATTCCAATGCTCGGATCAAAAAAAGGGTTGTGACATTGAATTCACGGTGAAAAGTTGTGCAAAAATGACTATATTTTCAGCCAATTCTGTTACTGTGATTTCTGGACCCCGCACAATGAGCAATGAATGAGACCAACGTTGAAATGTTTTCAATATGTGCCCGTATGCATCAAAATTTGACATGGTTAAACTAGATAGTTGTCATGAAGGTATGGGAGGGTTTCAATACTTAATGATGTTTGATATCCCCGCATAATATTTGAGATCATCCATGTTTGCATCAACGCTCAATATAATGGATGTCTCATAGTGAGCACAGTGAATGGGGCCTACCTTGAAGGTGAATGAGCATAGTGAAATATCTTCCACCGACCCTAGATAGTGAGCAGTGAATGGGGCCAATGTTGAAATTTCTTCAAACTGTGCATGTATGCGTCGAAATTTGACATGGTTAGACTAGACACATGCCTTGACAGTATGGGAGGGTTTCAAGACTAAAGGAATATGTCTGATGTCTCAACCACATAATATTTGAGATCGTCCATGTTTACAACAACGTTCATAATGGGGCATCTCATATTTGTCAAATGTCGTTGTTTCCATCCATAGAATCTTTGTTGGAACTCTCTTGAAATGTCATGGAACTTCCAATTCAACCACCAAAAATGTCATGCACCGACCCCGCATAGTGAGCAGTGATTGGGACCAATGTTGAAATTTATTCAATATGTGCCTGTATGCATCCAAATTTGACATGGTTAGACTAGACACATGCCTTGATGGTATGGGAGGGTTTCAAGACTCAAGGATGGTTGATGTCCCGACCACATAATCTTTGATATCATCCATGTTTTCAACAATGTTCATAATGGGGAGTCTCATATTTGTCAAATTTCGTTGTTTCCATTCATAGAATCTTTGTTGGAACTCTCTTGAAATGTCATGGAACCTCCAATTCAACCACCACAAATGTGATGCTCTGACCTCGCATAGTGAGCACTAGTGAATGGGGCCAATGTTTAAATTTATTCAATATGTGTCTGTATGCATCAAAATTTGACATGGTTAGACTAGACACATGCCTTGATGGTATGGGAGGTTTTCAAGACTCAAGGATGTATGATGTCCCAACCACATAATATTTGAGATCGTCCATTTTTGCAACAACATTCATAATGGGCATCTCATTGTTAAATGTCATTGTTTCCATCTGTATAATCTTTGTTGGAACTCTCTTGAAATTTCATGGAACTTCCAATTCAACCACCAAAAATGTCATGCATCGACCCTTCATAGTGAGCAGTGAATGGGGCCAATGTTGACATTTCTTCAATATGTGCCTATATGCATCGAAATTTGACATGGTTAGACTAGACACATGCCTTGATAGTATGGGATGGTCGTATGACTCAAGGATGTATGATGTCATACAGAAACATTTTGAAAACATTTCAACATTGGCCCCATTCACAGGACACCATTGTCCATCATGTACTCTAGCCCTAGTACAATGTCTTTTAATAGTTGCTTCCTTTAAAATTTGACCGATCAGAAAATTAAAACAAAACAAGAAGATCCCTATTACAATGTATTTTAATAGTTGTACTCTAGCCAAGAAGACCCCAAACCCTTTTTGAAGTGTCGTTATTATAGAAAACTTGTCGCAACATCCATAAAATGCAACATATTTATAGATTTTATAACGTCGCAATTCCAATGATCATTAAACAAATCAAAGTTGACTTGGTAAACATAATAGGTGACCATTGGAGAGTGAAAACCTAGTTTCCACAATGTCACAACTGCGACAACTATCTTCACAAACATGGAAAGAGAGACGACTATGTCACAAATGTGGCAAGAGAGACAATTATGTGGAAAACGTGGCGAGAGAGACGACTATGTCACAAACGTGGAAAGAGAGACGATTATGTGGAAAACATGGAAAGAGAGATGATAACATGGAAAGAGAGATGACAAAGTGGAAAGAGAGATGTCAACGTGGAAATAGCGACGTTATCGAGCAATATGGAAAAAAAATTAAAATTTCCTCTAGTTTTTTATAGTATGGCCAACTTTGTCCATAATGTCGCAAATAGAAAGTCAGAATTTTTACAATATGTACTAGTGTTTGGAAAGTTATTCTCAAAATGCTATTCCAAAGTTCTACACCTAGTAAATTATGGGTTTGAAGAGCCCTACAAAATTTGATAGATAAATTTTAATTAGCACTTTATTTTAGGCTATTGTTACTGAAAGGAGAGGTCTTGAAACTGATGGTGTTTCGACTCAACTCTTTAAACCATGCAAGAGGAAAATCAAATGCAAGAATTTCAACTTTGATGAAAACTAGCTATGGGAAGGAGAAAGAGGTTTTAAGAAAAGAAATAATTTCTTGATAGATTACTATGTGTGCACTTCTAATGACAAAAAGTATGAGCTAATTATCCAGATAAATGTAATCCAAATGACCCAAATTTTAAAAATACCATGAAAATGTCATGGTTCACTTAGTACACCTATACACCATTGAAAAGAAAAATGTAATAAATAAAAAATGATACAAATCCTTGTTTCATAAGAGGAATGTGACATAAGGATTTCAAATTTTTATGTTCTCTTGAAATTCTTAACCTTTCCAAGACATAAGAGGTGTAAACATGGTGATCTTAGTACCCAAGAAATCTATGTTCCTACAAAACAAAGGTTAACAAATTACCATGAGAGCACAACATTCAAGAAACGGTGAAAGAGAGAGCAGGCAAGAGGTGAGAGGATACCACACTAGGGTTGAACTAGTGAAGGAAAGAGAGGTGAGAGTAAACAACTATTATGAGGGACCATGAAATTTGGAAATGATAGCCTACACCTAGTGAGGGCATTATAGGTGGAATTATTGTGAGGTGACCTGAATGAAGACATGAAGTGATGATGTTAAAAGGAACCATAAAAGGCATTGATGATGGTGAGGTTATATTATCAATATTTTGGAAAGGAACCATTGAAGGAGCTAATATTAATTGTAAGGTGACATTAGTAAGGGCATGTGCCATTGATTCTAGAAAGGCACAATTAAATGCATGAGGTGAATATGTTAGTATGGGGATGACAAAGGAACATAAGGAAAAAATGTTAATTAAGCACCATCGAAGGTAGGAGGAGAGACATGAGAGGAAGGAAATTTCATGGAAATGAAGGTGACCTTATAGCTATAGGCTACAGGATGCAACCTCTAAAGATAACCTCTTAGGGAAGATAGAAATGGAGTGGTGACTAGTCTCAACTAAGGAATGCCATCTTGAATGCCTTTATGTGGCTGAGAGGAGATAACTCTACAAAATTTAAATTTACCACCCTTTCATATTACTTAATAAAGGTTGTTTTTTACAAAGAGTTTTGTTCATGGTCAATAGTACATAAACCAAAGACATCATTGGGGATGAGATACATATTGCCAAAAATTCCAACCAAGGAATTGAGGATGAAGCAGGTTGTAATCAAATATGAGATGTTGAAGAAGCCAAAAGGTAACATAGGTCAGCTAGGATTCTAAGTGTTAGCAATAATTGTGGTATCGGGGAACAAAGGTACGCAGGTCTGCAGGATTGCGCGATAAGTTCCTAAATGAGGCACACAAAAGAAATCTGTTTGGGGCCCAAGTCAAGCAAGAGAGCCTGAGCATGGAAATGAGAAGCAGTGAAAGAGATATAGACCGTCCGTCTGGGAAAGGATGCGTGGAAGGAGATCGGCGTCATCAGGAAAGTCTCGACTGGGAAGCGCCCATCGGGGACTTGAAGCCATCGGGATATCGGGGATCTTGGGGATGAGTGATTCATGCACTTCAAAAGTGCGAACTGTGAAACCCTGATGGAGAGTATGGTCAAAGGCATATAGTAGTGGTCACTTGGACCAGGGCCTAGTCGAAGGGCTAGCACGGAAGGCGCATCGACAATTGGAAAATTACAAGTCCCATGGACACAAACATCATGTCATCGTGAATGTCAAAACTCTGATGGAGGGTTTGACTATGGTCACACGTATTATTCATGTTCTAGCCGGTAGGGGCTAGCTTATAGAAGTGGAGCTCATCACAAATCGGGGATCGAAGGATCGGGAGTTTTGGGTACACATGCACCTCGGCACCGCAAACCCCGAAACCTCATCACGTACCTCCACTATCTATCCCTTGCCACCACGTCCTATCCCCTTGTCATGCCAACCCACAATTTCTTCTCGGCCCCTGTGTCTCCTCCACTTGGCTCGTACACTTCAAAGCCCACAAATTCTGCCACTTGCATTTGCCCTATCACTTTCCCTCTGCCACATCCATCCGCATGGCCTCTCCTCATCCCATATCCACACTGAGCATGTTAAATCACCCCTGCCTGATCACCGTCCATTCACTACTTCGTGTCAAATCCTCCAGTCATCATGACGGCCTCCACGTCTACCCGCTAGTCTTACCATGAATTCTCCAAACAGATCCAAATGGCAGAATGAGAAGGCCCCCATGTATTGTAGGTACAAAGTTGACCGAGGCCTTTCCTGATCCCAATGAAGAAGTTATTGCAGCAGTTGATGGTGGTTGGACATCGTTTCCACCATAAATGGAAAGTCCAGAAAATGAATGTAACCTTGTCAATTCATTCACAGGCCCTTTTTGGAGCGCGATTGCATCTGACTGAAGTTCACGACTATCCAGAGACTGCATGCGCAGTAAGCATGTAGATGTAATGTCTTCAATGCAATGTCTCAAATTGGATTCTATGGTTTTGTTCCAAGTATATGTAGGCGTTTTCGCCATTTTTGTAGATATCGATGGTTGAGCAGAGCTCCCGGTTGTAAAACTTTAATGAAGCACTATTTTCTGGTTATTTCGAGACTTCTGAGATTTCTTGCCTTATGAATGCCAGTTTCTTTACATCTTTGTTATACTGTGTTAGAGCAGCTCGGAATTGGAGGATCCAGTCGAGTTGTAGCTATTATAGGATGATGTTGTAATGGATCACTGTAATAGTTACAGAGTCTCTAATTGGTTCCTGTGATTTCCTCAACGCTGAATGACTTGGAATTGGAGGATCCAGTCAGGTCTTCTCTTCAGTTTCTTGAAGCCCTGAACCAGGAGGATCCTACGTTCAGAGTTTTTCCCCTACAAACTGCTGTAAGCCTGTTGCCCAGAGTTGTTTGTTCACCTTTCTTACTAATTCTTCCACCTGCTCATCTTTTAACCAACACACTGGCAGAAGTTAGGATTCCAGACCTCCTTTGTTCTTTACGTACCAGATCCAGTCCCCAATTTAGAGTAATATCTCTTCGAGTCCTTATCTCCATTTGATCACCCCTTTTAAAACAAATCGTGACATTAAACTAATGGGTGTCGAGCTCTATTCCTGCAAGAAATCCAGGAGTGACTTCCGACGCTAACATTTCTGGTGCCGTTGCCGGGGACAAAATTGAAGATTTTCCCTGGGTAGAACGACATTGAGCCTCTGAATCCGAAGGTGCATTGGGTTATTGGAGCCTTTCAGATTGCTAACATTCACCTGGCGACTCCATTGTGTCAACTCCACTGGGGAGAACCTGCTTTGTTAATTGTGGCTTTCAGAAGCAGGCATACATGGTCTCATCCACAGCTACCTCTAGCTATGCCCAAAACGGATCCATAGGTAGTGCTCATAAGGGGAAAGGCCTCTGAAGAAGAAGCGTCTATCACTGAACCAATTAATCCACCACATCCTTATGTGGGAGCTCCTTTTTCTCCTCCTCGGTTTCCCGACAGGCCTGTTTCTGGAGTTTCTCATTTCCTAAATTTTGGGAGTGTTCCTGTCGAGTTTTCCTCTCCTGGTCTGGGACCGAAGGATCAAGACCTTGTCACTCCCCTCTCCCCTAAAGCTATACCCTGGCATAGACCTAGGACTGCAGAATATTTCCCTACGCCTAGCTTAACCACTCCTGTACAAAGAGGAGCACCCACTGACTTGAGTTCGATAGCCTTCTCTTTAAATCCCCTCTTGTTCCCCACTCCAATTAGAGGCTCATTCTCAGCAATCCCTTCACGAACTCCTTCTCCTCCAAGATATCCTCCACCTAATATTCCTATGGCTAGTGCTAATCCCCCTCTGACCCGAATGGAGGCCATTATAGCCGCTAGGTATGCTCCCCTTGTGCTACCGCAACCTCTCAATGCCCTCCCAGTAGATGGTTACCTCAAACAGCTGCCCAGGTTTACAGGTGAGGGGGACATAACTGTAGAAGAGCACCTAGAATCCTTTTATAGTTTCACAGATGATAATAACATCATGCACGTAGACATATGGATGAGGATTTTTGTCCATAGTCTCCAAGGAGAGGCTAGAAAATGGTTTAAGGCCCTGCCTCCCAGATCTATTGATGGGATCGAAGCTTTAGATAATGCCTTTTTAAGACAATGGGGAGATAAGAAAGACTTCATGTATTACATGACATAGTTTGGGTATTTGAAGAGAAAGGAAGGAGAGTCTGTCTCTGATTTCTCCAAGAGATTTAATGAAATGTACAACAAAATCCATGTTGAGATAAAACCCTCTGAAGCCTCTACAAAGATTACATATGCTAGCGCCTTTGATCCCAATTTTTGCCTCTTGTTGAGGGAAAGAAGAGCCACTACTCTAGCTCAGATGCAGGATGCAGCCGTGGAAGTAGAGTCTAATGTATTGGTTGTTGACCGACTCAGGCATGTTGCTGGTAGGAACATATCCAGGAAGAGGCCTGGAGCTGCCTCATCCAGTTCCTCTCCCCTGCCCCTTCAGGAATATGAGACAACTAGGGTACTCAAGTCACTTTCTTCTAGGATGGAAAGGTGGGAGTTAGAAGGGAATCCCATGTATAGAAATCCCCAGAATGTCGATGTTATAGGTTTCAAGAGATCTAATAACCATGGGCCACAGGCCTTCCCAAGGGAACAAAGAGACAAAGACAGAGAAGACCAGAGAATTCAGGCCCCTTTTCAGAACAACTTGGTGGTTGATGAGGAAGAAAGAGAAATAGATGAGCTTGACCCTGAAATCCACTACTTAGAGGACACTCCTCCTTTTCCTCATCTCACTCAAACAGCTTACGAGGAGTCTCTCATGGATAGTTAGCTAAATGAATTAAGCAAGGGAGACACGGTTAGCGGCAGCCGAGGCAGGTATAACCTGAGGTCCGACAAAAAGACATTAACACCTGATATTCCTGAGCAATCCACTAGAACAGAGGAGCCTGCTAAAGAAGCAGCATACAATCACAGAGGTAAGAAAACCCAACCCCTCTCTCCCATTATCCAGAGTCATGTTCCCGAAATAAGAGAAATCCCAAAGATCTCATCCTCTTTTAACTTCGAGCATGAAATTCAAAATATCAGAATCCCTGTTCCCCTCACCGAGCTAATTAAACATGGAGAATTCAAAAAAACGCTTCTCTGAGATTTTACAGTCTGAAGCCTCAAGCCTTCCTACAGACTCCATAAACCTCCAAGATGAAAAGCCAACTGTCGTCCTAGGTCCCATGGTAGAAGATAGAGATGAATCATCCCCTCCCTTCTACACCTCCTTGAACATACATGACAAGGTACTACACAACTGCTTGATGGACTTGGTGGCTTCTCACAACCTGATGCCCAAAACTGTCATGGAAGAGTTAGGACTAGAAGTCACCCAAGCCTATCATGACCTCTATTCCTTTGACTCCAGGAGAGTTTAGTGTCTTGGAGTTATTAAAGACCTGGTTGTCACCTTGTTTCAACTGGCCATGAAGAGTGTGGTCATGGATATTGTGGTGGTTGATGTTCCTCCCAAGTTCGGTATGTTGTTGTCAAGATCTTGGATAAAAAGACTGGGGAGAACCTTGCATATGGACCTCACGTATGCTACCATCCTAGTGTTCGGAGGGGAGCATAGAAGACTATACAGGGAAGCCGAACTAGCCTACATAATCAGTGATGAAGCCAACCCTACCAACCATCCCATCTTTGCTTTGGACACTGATTTAGGCTCCAGTTTACTACAACTCACCCATGCCCCCGAGCCTCCTCTCAAACTCAGAAATTAGCCCACTATTTCCCCCAAATTTCCTCCGTCCATCAACCCCATTTGGAAACTGTTCTTTGATGGAGCCTCTTCCATGGAAGGCATTGGAGCTGGGGTGGTTTTTGTGTCACCTGCTCAGGAAACCATATCTCTGTCATACAAATTAGAATTTGAAGCCACCAACAATGTGGCAGAGTATGAGGCTCTTGTTCTAGGATTAAGAGCTGCGAGGGAAATGGGAATTCAAGAAGTAGCAGTGTTCGGTGATGCAGAGTTGGTGGTCTAGCAGGTCAAGAACACTTATCAGGCTAAGCATCCTCGACTCAGAAGTTATAGGAATGAGGTTTGGGACCTAGTTGACAGTTTCTTCTCAGCATTTAACATTTCATTCATCCCAAGAGAGGAGAACACCTTGGTAGATTCCTTGGCTACATCGACTAGCAATTTCAAAGTACCCTTGCCGCCCAAATTCATATATGATGTAGAGGTAAAATACAAGCCCTCCATACCTGACAACGTCAAACATTGGAAGGTATTTGAGGATGATCTCAAGGTCAAAAGTTTCTTGGAGACTGTTGAGGAATTTTCAGAAATGCACATTGACCAAGATGTCGTCTCAGAGGAAGAGCTCGATGGGGGTAATTTTTTGAATAAGATTGCAGGGCGTGACATTGTACAGCTGCCCAGCAACCATATTCCCAGAGGACTGGTTCCTTTGGAAAGGATTTTTGATAGAAATGATGTGTTGGTAAAAGGATAGGTCTCGGAGGAGGACACTGGTACTATTCAGTGCGACATTGGGACCAAGGGCGAAGCCAAGTATGTCAAATTGTCAAGAAGTCTGACAAAAGAGCAGAGGTCCGAATATGTTGGACTTTTGAGGGAATTTGCTGATGTGTTTGCTTGGACCTACGAAGACCTCAAAACCTATGATACCTCTGTCATCGAGCATAAAATTCCATTGAAGGAGGAGGCAAAGCCATTCAGGCAGAAGCTAAGACAGATCAATCCCATGTTGCTACCTATCATGGAGAGGGAAGTGAAGAAGCTACTTCAAGCTCAGATCATTGTACCACTGAGATATTCAGAGTGGGTGGCCAACTTGGTGCCAGTAAGGAAAAAGAATGGAGAGATCTGACTCTATGTAGACTTCAGAAACCTGAACAGGAGCTCACGAAAGGATAATTACCCCCTACCAAAAATGTAACATATACTGCAGAGCGTAGTAAGAACTTCTAGGATGTCCATGATTGATGGATTCTCTGGCTACAATCAAGTCTCCGTTCTGCCTGAGGACAGGGAAAAGAGAGCGTTCACCACTCCATGGGGCACATTCATGTATGCCAAGATGCCGTTTGGGTTAATAAATGCAGGGGCAACATTCCAGTGCGTCATGGATATAGCTTTCATCGGGGAACAGGATAAATTTGTGGTCATTTATCTGGATGACGTTACAGTGTTTTCAAAATCTGATAAGGAGCATTGTTGTCATCTCAGGAAATTTTTCCTAAAATGCAGAAAGTTTGGCATTTCATTAAACCCTAAGAAATATCTATTCGCCATGCAGGAGGGAAAGTTACTAGGCCACATAGTATCAACAGAAGGAGTCAGAATCGACCCCAGCAGAGTTGAGGCGATACAAGCCTTATCAATCCTGAGGTCCAAGAAGGAGGTCCAATCTTTCCTCGGTAAAATTAATTTTCTGAGGAGGTTTGTGCGTAACTTTGCTGAGGAAGTAAAGCTTATAACAACCATGTTAAAGAAAGAGAATGAAGTAAGGTGGACCCTTCAATCACGACATTCCTTTGAAAAAATCAAGAAGGCCCTGACTGAAGCTCATGTGCTTATCAGTCCCAACTACTCAAAGGATTTCCTTAGTTTCTCCTTTGCCTCACCTGACACAGTGGTTGTTGTTCTATTATAGACCAATGACAGTGGGCTAAAGCAGCCTATTTCTTATTTCAGCTGAGCATTGAGGGATGTCGAAGTCAGGTATGACACTATGGAGAAGAAGGCTTATGCTCTAGTAAAAGCTCTCAAAGCTTTTAGAACCTACATCCTGCAATCAAAGATCACTGCCTATGTCCCCTCAGCTGTTGTTAAAGACATTCTTATTCAGCCTGACATAGATAGAAGAAGGGGTAAATGGATAGCCAAAATCCTGGAATTCGACCTGGAAATAAGGCCCACCAAATTGATCAAAGGGAAAGGTTTAGCCAAGCTATTAGCTGAAGCAAACTGCCAATCTTTGGGGATACGTTTCATCAATGAATGCTCAGGTATTCAGCAGGATCGACTGTCTGACATAGACCATCAAAGGGATCCCCCATTGGCTCGATGTCCTTGGTATGAGGATGTCATATACTTTCTGCAGAAGCTGTAGCCTCCAGACGGCCTACAAAGAAGCAAAGCGAGAGCTCTAAAGCTCACAGTAGTCAGGTTCTACCTGATCAATCAAGTGTTATATTGGAAAGACCCCCTGGGGGTGCATTTAAAATGCATGAGTCCACCAGAGGCCGAGATGGTCGTGGCTTAATTTCACAGTGGCCTGTGTGGAGGGCACCATTTATGGAGAGCCACAGCCCACAAAATCCTCAGGGGTAAGTACTACTAGCCTACCGTGTTCACTGATGTCTGCAAAAGGGTCAGAGCCTGCATCAAATGTCAAAAAATTGTAGGAAAGCAGCAGCTCAGGTCTCTACTGTTAAATCTGGTGGTGGTTTCAAGGCCTTTCCAGCAGTGGGACCTAGATTTCATTGGAGAAATTCACCCTGCCTCCAGTGGGCACCACAGGTGAATCCTGACTACTACAGATTTCTTTACTAATTGGATTGAAGTTATCCCCACCAGGAGTGCTTCCCACAATGTAATCATTGGATTCTTGGAGGACCTCATCACAAGGTTCGGCTACCCAAATAAGATTGTCACTGATAATGCAGCCGCTTTCGGGTCTGAACCACTAGCTAAGTTCTGTGAATAGTTCGGGATCAAATTGATTCACTCCACCCCATATTATCCACAGGGCAACGGTCTAGCGGAATCTTCCAACAAAATCCTACTAAGGATCATCAAAAGGTTGTTGGAAGACAACAAAAGAGCTTGGAGTTCAAAGCTGAAATTCGCCCTATGGGTTGATCGAGTGACTACAAAGATATCTATAGGTCTCTCCCCTTTCTAGTTAGTCTACGATGCCGAAGTTGTCTTCCCTTCTCAACTAGCCATTCCTGTAGCGAAATTCCTCCAGGATTATCAAGAAGATCCCAATGACATGATCAGAAGGATTCATCATCTAGTAGAATTCCAACAGGCTAGGGAGAAGACAATGGACATAATTCAGGACCATCAGCAAAAGATAGAGCAAGTCTTCGATAGGAAGGCTAAGAAGGAGCAGTTTCAGATAGGAGACCTGATGCTGAAATGGGATGCTCCTAAACAAGATAAGGGAAAACACAACAAATTTGAAGCCCTGTGGATTGGGCCTTTCAGAATCTCTGAGACTTTATCAAATAACACGTATAGGTTGTGAGGTCTAGAAGGCGAAGAAGTTTCCAGCGGCCCAGTAAATGAGCACTTTCTTAAAAAATATATTGTCTGAGCCTCCAGTGTATCCTATGTTTGTAAATATTGCCTTTCCTGTTCTTTGTTTTTAGTTTTTGTTTCGGCTTAGTAAGTGACTCCATATCCCAACAGTAAGGCATTGGAACTGCAAATAAGTTCTTAGAGCATCGTAGGGATGACTCTATCCCCCATGGAGCCTAATGTTAGAAACAATTGTGGTATCGGGGAACAAAGGTACGTAGGTCTACAGGATTGCGCGATAAGTGCCCAAACGTGGCACACAGAAGAAATTTGTTTGGGGCCCGAGTCAAGCAAGAGAGCCTAAGCATGGACATGAGAAGCAATGAAAGAGATCTAGACCGTCCATTTGGGAAAGGACGCATGGCAGGACATTGACGTCATCAGGAAAGTCCCTATTGGGAAGTGCCCATCGGGGACTTGAAGCCATCGGGATATCGGGGATCTTGGGGACGAGTGATTCATGCACTTCAAAAGTGCGAACCGCGAAACCTCGATGGAGAGTATGGTCAAAGGCATATAGTATCGGTCACTTGGACCAGGGCCTAGTCGAAGGGCTAGCATGGAAGGTGCATCAGCAATCAGAAAATCGCTAGTCCTGTGGACACAAACATCGTGTCATCGTGAACGCCGAAACTCCGATGGAGGTTTTGACTACGGTCACAGGGAAGTAGTGGTCATATGGTTCATGTTCTAGCCGGTAGGGGCTAGCTTATAGAAGTGGAGCTCATCGCAAATCGGGGATCGAAAGATCGAGAGTTCCGGGTACATGTGCACCTCGGCACTGAAAACCCCGAAACCCCGAAACCTCATCACGTACCTCCACTATCTATCCCTTGCCACCACGTCCTATCCCCGTGTCATGCCAATCCACAATTTCTTCCCGTCCCCTATGTCTCCTCCACCTGGCTCGTACACTTCAAAGCCCACGAATTCTGCCACTTGCATTTTCCCTATCGCTTTCCCTCTGCCACATCCATCTGCATGGCCTCCCCTCATCCTGTATCCACACCGAGCATGTTAAATCACCCCTGCCTGATCACCGCCCATTCACCACTTCGTGTCAAATCCTCCAGTCATCACGACGACCTCCACGTCTACCCACTAGTCTTACCATGAATTCTCCAAACAGATCCAAATGGTAGAATGAGAAGGCCTCCATGTCTTGTAGGTACAGGTACAGAGTTGACCGGGGCCTTTCCCGATCCCAATGAAGCAGTTATTGCAGTAGTTGATGGTGGTTGGACATCGTTTCCACCATAAATGGAAAGTCCAAAAAATGACTGTAAGCTTGTCAATTCATTCACAGGCCCTTTTTGGAGTGCGATTGCGTCTTAATGAAGTTCACAACTATCCAGAGACTGCATGCACAGTAAGCATGCAGACGTAATGTCTTCAATGAGATGTCTCGAATTGGATTCTATGGTTTTGTTCGAAGTATATGTAGGCGTTTTCGCCATTTTTGTAGATATTGATGGTTGAGCAGAGCTCCCGTTTGTAAAACTTTAATGAAGCATTGTTTTTTGGTTATTTCCAGACTTCTAAGACTTCTTGCCTTATGAATGCCAGTTTCTTTACATGTTTGTTATACTGTGTTAGAGTAGCTCGAAATTGGAGGATCCATTCGAGTTGTAGATGTTATAGGATGATGTTGTAATGGATCACTGTAATAGTTACAGAGTCTCTAATCAGTTCCTGTGATTTCCTCAACGATGAATGACTTGGAATTGGAGGATCCAGTCAAGTCTTCTCTTCAGTTTCTTGAAGCCCTGAACCAGGAGGATCCTACGTTCAGAGTTTTTCCCCTACGAACCGTTGTAAGCCTATTGCCCAGAGCTGTTTGTTCACCTTTCTTACTAAGTCTTCCACCTGCTCATCTTTTAACCAACCCACTGGCAGAAGTTAGGATTCCAGACCTCCTTTGTTCTTTACGTACCAGATCCAGTCCCCAAGTTAGAGTAATATCTCCTCGAGTCTTTATCTCCATTTGATCACCCCTTTTAAAACAAATCGTGACATTAAACTAATGGGTGTCAGGCTCTGCTCCTGCAAGCAATCCAGGATTGACTTCCGACACTAACACTAAGTATAAGATTAAATAGAAGCCATGTCAGCCTTCCCAATCACCTGTATTTTCAGTTGTATCAACTCATCCTATCTTAGAATCAATCACATTTTTGGGGAAATATTTGAGTGAATTCCCGAGTCAACTGGCCATATTTTCTAGGTGTGAATCAACAAAAAGGCAGAAAGTGGTCAAGCCATTAAGTCACTTTTCCACTATAGTTTCTAATCGACCTAGCTAGGCTAGGTTAGAGCATATTCTAGTTATGGTAAAAGGTGTTAGGTAATATCATACACACTTTTGCAATACCTTGTGAACTTTGGAAATCATAATGGATTCGGCTCAGTTGAAGATAAATTGAAGGACTACTAAGCATTTGAGAAGACTGGTTCCTAGACTCCTATTGTAACCATTGAGGATGATCTACACAATTATGTTCTTTATGTCTTGGGAGTCCTAGTTTGGAATGAAGTAGAAAAAACAACCCCTTCATATATAGGGGGTGAACCAATAGAAAGAAAAGGGAACACCCGTCGACCTCCACACTATGGACAATATACCATCTAAGAAAAGCATTGACAAAGAAATGGCAAAGGCGGCTAGAGTCATCTCAAGAGTAGGAAGAAGCAAAGATGAGATGGCATTGTGGATTCATGGTTCTAGTGTATGTTAAAAGGATATACGATATCAAGAGGATGAGTCGATGGAGGATTCAAAAGGAGAGGAAATCCATGAGCATGTCCTCAACAATACTACTCCATTCTCACAACTACAAAATTTATTCATTATGGAAAAACTTGAGAAACTCGCACATGAACCCACTATTAATTGATGAATGGAGAATGTGGGTAGTATAGAGTTAGGGTTAGGGTAGAATAGGTTTGTTGGGGACACGTTAGGCTTTTATTTTAGGCATTTTTAATTTTTTTTGTAAAATCATGGGAAATTTCAAGGGACAATATCACTCACAAGTATTTGTCTCAGTCTCGGATGAGCTTGCAAGTATATCCCAATCCCACCTACACCTAAGTCCCAAGGACAACCAAGACACCAAGATACAAAATATTTTATAGATATTTTTTTAAAAGGAACATTGGTTAATAGTTTTGTAAAATCATGGGAAATTACGAGGGCACTATGTATTCAAGGGTTTTTATCAATAGTCACTTGGTTTGAATCAATGAAACAATGCCAGATATCATTGAAAGAAATCCTAAGGTATCTTAAAGAACATACCATTATTTACCCCCTTTCCCTCGACAGTCTCGCGCATAAGGCTTAGTCTCGGTCTCGAATGACTCTCGATTCCCTCCTTGCCCTCAACAATCTCGTGCACAACTCTTGGTCTTAGTCTCGGGTGGTCCTTGGTCTCGGTCTTGGTCTCCACCTAGAAAGCAAACACGATATATGCCCAAGAATTGGGATTGGTTTTTATCCTTGGATGGGGTTTTTCTCAGCTAGTAGATGGGTGCCCAATTTTCCTTGTAATGAATGGGCGTGGGCGGATTAGTTTGGCATATG
>JASDQU010946713.1:15204-33103 GCA_032191745.1 Picea mariana | reverse complement strand
TATATCCGTGGTCGCATATTTACATCAAACACTATTGGGTCCATTACCCAAACTTTTGTGCTACGGGTCTTTCTTCAACGGTTGACATCAGTGACAACCAACCTTAATCAACAATAAGCGCCAGGTCACAGCCCGAGGTCACAAGAACAAAGGAGTGATGAAGAAGGAGTCAGCGCCTAAAGCTTGAGTTTTTTAAAATGCTCGCATTGGTCACAAAATAAGATATGCAAGGCCTCGAGGCATCAAAATTGACTCGCAAAAGTTGTTGGAACCATCTAATAACATTCATGGGTGTTAGGCCTCATCCTAATCCTGATGAAGGTAGTTACTGAGAATGAAAGCAATGGTTGACACCTTGTCTCAGCACATAAATGGAAAGCTAGAAATGGATTGGCTGATTAGAGCTCACGTCTGACAACAAGAAATTGTCTGCACAGTCTGACAAAGGAGACGACGACTGAAAACTTTGAATGCAGCAATCCAATCACACTCCTGATGGTTGTAATAGTTTTGTTTATATATAGGCAGTTTTGATATTTTGTAAAAGGTGGATGGTTGATATAGGCTCCCTTATTGTAATATTTTGATGAAGAACTCCGGTTCTCTGGTTATGCAACTTGATTTGATACTTCTTGATTAATCTAAGTCAGCTTTATTCTTCCATGTTATTTTCCTCTGATACTAAGAGATTTCATGATTGACTTATTCACATGGATTGTTGTAACTGTATTATGATAAATGTTTGATTATAGTATTGTTATGATTTCTTTTAGCTTCCTTGAAATTTGAATCCAAGAGGACCTTGTGTTTAAGCTTTTTCCTCCTTAGGCTGTTGGAAAATATGATATTAATAGCAAACATCTACACTTTTCTCACTAAATCTTCCTCCTACTCACCCTTACTCAAACTTACTAACTAGAGTTGATTCAAGACCTCAATGGTTGGTGCATGCTAGTCCATATTTTCTGAGTTAGAACGTTATTATCTCAAGTCTTATCCATTTTAACCCCTTAAAACTCATTTACATTTACTGTATAAACTGATGGGTATTGGGCTTATCCTCATTATAGTCTAAGGGTGATTCCTAGTGATAACATAAATGGTGTCGTTGTCAAGGACGTATTTGAGCAGATTGAAGAGCTCCCTGGGAAGAACGACATAGATCCAACTGTTTATGGTAGACAAGAGAGGGATACAAAAATTTACTGTAATCATCTACCTGGTCCATATTGGAGACTCCACTAGGGAAGATCCTATTGACAGAAAGATGAAGGGAATGACTAGGTATCCTCTTATGAGCTTTCTTCGTGAACTTTTGTTGTTCTTTATCAACTCATTTTTGTTTTTCCCTTCACATATAAAGATGATCATATTTTTCTTTGTTTATTTGGATGATCACCATCCTTCATTTATATATCCATCCTAGGAAGAAGCAGATCTTCTTTATATCTGTGTTGTAGATGTTTCTATTATATCCTTAGCTCAGCCTACTCATAAAGATGAGCTTCATATTGAAACACCTCCTAAAATCAATCAATCTTATAGCCCTAGGGAGGTTGAAACTGATCCACAGCCTCCTCAAATCTCATCACATCCTGTTTTTATTGTTGAGCCTTGCCATCAGTCTGTTAAGCCTCATATTCATCCCACTAGTTTTCAAACTAGAATCAGAGACAAGTTGTTTAAACCTTTAAATCTTCCATAATATCTTCATCCTTATCTTCTTGATTTCTTTAAGTACTTTCCTCATTTTTCTGGAGAGGATCATTTTACAACTGAGAGGCATGTGGAGGCTTTCGAGAATTTTATTGATCAATTTAAGATAGTTCATGAGGATGTTACCATGAGGTTGTTTTCCAAATCCTTGTTAGGATATGTTGTTGTATGGTTTAAGGGTTTCGGAGCTAACTCCATTGGTTCTTGGGTTGATCTATACAATGTTTTTTTAAACTGGTGGGGTGAGAACAAGTCACTTTATCAATACTGGGATGATTTTAGTGCCTTGAGAATAGGGGAAGAGGAAGCCTTGGCTATCTTCAACAGGAGGTTTTACATTGTTTATCATAGTATGCTTGTAGAGATCATACCCACAAAGACTTCTGCCATGGTATACTATGTCATGGCTAAACCTTCATAGCTTGTCCTTCTCCTGAGAGAAAGTAAATCTACATCTTTATCATAGTTATTCATGGATGTTGAGGAAGTAGAGGAGAACCTTCGAGCTTGTGGCAGGATTCAAAGTCATTATCATCTCAACTATGAACGTACGAAAGTTTTTACCTGTTGTCCCTATGAAGACAAGACTATGGATAATTTTGTCTTCGACGCAGGTATCCATGAGCAACCTTGTCTTGATGAAAATCATGTGTATGAAAAACTAGAAGAAGCAGTTACTACTGTTCCTGAAATGGATATTTTTAACAGTTATATTATTGATGAAATTATTGTTTTAAAGGTCTATCATAGATATGAAAGGAAACCCATTTTTTATGGATATTATAGTCAGTATGAGCAACAAGATTATCTTATATTTGATCACTATGAAGACAGTAAGGATGATGTAGAAGTTTGCCTTGTCACAAAAGACACAGCCAGAGAGTTTGACTAGGAACAACCCTTATTTGAGGCACGTGAAGAGATTGTTTATACACAACCATAAGTAAATCAACAATCATCAGTGGATCAACAACCTCCTATGTCTAGCCTTCTTCGACTTGTACCTATAGTTTACAATAAGAGGATTTTTGACCCACAGATGCATGTGGTTGTCATTCAATCAAGTGTCCCTATAGAGGAAATCAAGAGAGCTGGCATTCACTTTGAAACAGTGAAGGTAACCTTTCATAAGTTAATCATGCATTTCCTTCAGTGTCATGAACCTGTTGATAATTACATAAAGTTACACTTTTTAAATGCTTTGGAGTATGCAGGCTTGATTTTTTTATCAGCATTTGAAGGTAATATGGGTGATCATAAGAATGAAATTAGTCAACTATCACGATTTCCTTGTCTTTTATGGATCATTTGAATTCAAGCGAAGGATTCAGTTATGAAACAATTTGAATGGCTATGGTGGAAGTTTGCTTTCACCTAGCATTTTGTAAAATTCAATTAACTTAGGTTTTGTACATAAATAAGATCCCTTAGGAGTAGGTGTGTTTGATTTCATTTTTAGAATAATGTACATGTCAGTCTATTTTATTCAGTATGATGTTTCATAGCATGACTCCATAGCCCAACAACTAAGGCACTGGAACTACTTATTATTGTCAGCTCGCAGGGAGCATGCCATCCCCTGTGGAGCCAAATGTTATCACATAAAGTTGTCAAGGTTCGTAGGCCAACACCATGAGTGCAAAGCACAACACTCAGAGCGACTCATTCCAGGCCCAAAATCAACGTCCAAATCTTGAAATAGATCTGGACCGTTCAATTATCAAGAGCCACGCGTCATCAGACATGTCACTCCAGGAGTTTTACTTTGGGAGTTTTAAAATGAGAAACATTTCAAAATCCCGAAGGGTTGAAGCCCAAAGTGCCTTGAGGATAAGCCCCAAGTTGCAGCAAGGTCACATAGGAGGTGGGCCCAAGAAGAAAGGTAAGAACCCAACACATGATTGGTGAATCAGGTTTTCAAGGAAGAAAGCACGGTTGTCGGATGCATGGTAGATCCGATTGTCGATCTGAGAAGAGTGATTTCATCATTCGGCCATTGGGGAATCTGTAGTCAAGTGATGTGAAATATCCCAAAGCATGAGATACTGAAGCATCATGTGGGATAAGTGTCAGGTCATGGCCTGAGGTCACAATCATGAAGGAGTGATAAATAAGGAGTTCGCGCCTGAAGATCGAGTTTTCAGAAACGCCCGCATTGGTCACAGAAGAAGACTTGCAAGACCTTGAGGCATCAAAATTGACTCGTAGAAGTCATTGGCACTATATAAGAACATTTATGGGTTTGAAGCCTCATCCTGATCCCGATGAAGGCAGTTATTGAAAATGAGAGTGGTGGTTGAGACCTCGTATCAACACATAAATGGAAAGACAGAAATGGATTGGCAGATTAGAGCTCACGTCTGACAACAAGAGATTATCTGCATAGTCTAAAAAAGAAGACACTGACAAAAAACTTTGAATGTAGCAATCCTATCATACTTCTGATGGTTGCAACAATTCTACTTATGTATAGGTTGTTTTGATCTTTTGTAAAAGGTGGATGGTTGATCTAGGCTCCATTATTGTAATATTTTGATGAAGAACTCTGGTTCTCTGGTTATGTAACTTGATTTGAGACTTCTTGATTAATCTATGTTAGCTTTATTCTTCCATCTTATTTTCCTCTGATACTGAGAGAGTTCATAATTGACTTATTCACATGGATTGTTGTAACTGTATTATGATAAATGTTTGATTATAGTATTGTTATGATTTATTTCATCTTCCTTGAAATTTGAATCCAAGAGGACCTTGTGTTTAAGTTTTTCCTCCTTATGTTGTTGGAAAATCTGACGTTCATTGTGGACCTCTACAATTTTCTCACTAAATATTCCTCCTACTCACCCTTACTCCAGCTTACTGACTGAAGTTGATTCAAGAAATCAATGGCTGGTGCATGCTAGTCCAGATTTTCTGATTTAGAACGTTATTATCTCGAGTCTTATCCATTTGAACCCCTTAAAAATCATTTACATTTACTATATAAACTTATGGGTATTGGGCTTATCCTCATTATAGTCTGAGGGTGATTCCTAGTGCTATCATAAATGGCGTCATTTCCGAGGATGGATTTGAGCAGATTGAAGAGCTTCCTTGGAAGAATGACATAGACCCAACTCTTGATGGTAGACAAGAGAGGGATATAGAAATTGACTGTAATCATCTACATGGCAACTCCATTGGGGAGAATCCGATTGATAGAAAGATGAAGGGAATGACTAGGTATCATCTTATGAGCTTTCTTCATGAACTTTTTTTGTTCTTTATCAGCTCATTTTTTTTTTCCCTTCACATATAAAGAAGATCATATTTTTATTTTTTTATTCGGTTGATCACCAACCTTCCTTTATATATCCATCCTTGGAAGAAGCATACCTGCTTTCTCCTGTGTTGTAGATGCTGATATTATATCCTCAACTCAGCCTACTCATAGAGATGCGCTTCATATTGAAACCCCTTCTGAACTCAATCACCCTTATAACCCTGGGGAGGTTGAAACTTATCCACAACCTCCTCAAATATCATCACATCCTGTTATTACTATTTATCCTTTCCATCAGTGTTATAAGTCTCATATTCATCCCACTAGTTTTCAAACTAGAATCAAAGAAAAGTCGTTTAAACCTTTAAATCTTCCATATCATCTTCATCCTTATCCTCTTGATTTCTTTAAGTACTTTCCTCATTTTTCTGGAAAGGATCATGTTACAACTGAGAGGCATGTGGAGGTTTTCGAGAATTTTATTGATCATTTTAAGATAGTTCATGAGGATGTTACCATGAGGTTGTTTTCCAAATCCTTTTTAGGAGATGTTGTTGTATGGTTTAAAGGTTTGGGAGATGACTCCATTGGTTCTTGGGTTGAGCTATACAATGATTTTTTAAAGTGGTGGGGTGAGAACAAGTCCCTTTATCAATACTAGGATTATTTTAATGCCTTGAGGAGAGGGGAAGAGGAAGCCTTGGCTATATTCAACATGAGGTTTTACAGTTCTTATCATACACTAGTACATTTGGGTCAAATTTCGACGACACATTCGATGCAATTTCCACTTTATATTGTCGGGAGAACGACAAACATCAGACCCCCTCAAACTTCATTTCACATGATGTCTCTTTTCCGACGACATAGATTTCATCATAAGATTGACGTCCTGGACATGGCAAGAGAGACGTCTTGGACGTGGCAAGAGAGACGTCTAGGACATGGCAAGAGAGACCAATTTTTTTTTTGGAATTTAAGACCAAAAAATGCCAAGAATCATGCAATTTAGCTACTTCAAATGCAAGGATGCCCCCAATCTAATATAAAGCAAGAAATTAAATCTTTTTGTTTCAAAAATTTCACTAAAATCAATAATGAACTTTCTTAAAACAAAGAAACCAAAACTAAAAGTTTTCTTTTAAAGTGAACTATTTAGAAGAAATCTAATCTTTCCCTAAACAATTCTAAAGAAAACACACACTTTGTAATTGAAAGACACTCAAAGCAAGAGACTAATCCTTCAAAACCAAACAAAGACAATGTGGCTAAAAGTAACTCAAAGAACATTGAGCAGACTGTAAACAGATCAATATAGGCTCCAAAAGTTCAATCAAGCTGATCAAAGAAAAAATGGGCTTCAAACGATAAGAAGACCCAATCCAAAAAACTTTTACAAACAAGTTCGCAAACTGGTAGTGGGGTACAGTGCGAGAATTAAGGATTCCCGCAGTCTAGATACAGGCAGGGTGATAGAAGGTCACACTGAACCGAACAGTAGGGTGCGAACATCAATGATTCTCGTAGGCCACAAAGAGGTACAGTGCAATAAGGTTTGTAATCAAGAAAAATTTGGAAAAAGGACAAAAATTTTGAGTGAAATTTTGGGTCCAGAGAGTCTATAAGGGTCTCCTACAGACTCAGAAACCAGAAAACAAGCAATCAAAGCAAGGGAAACTAGACTAACTAGGAAACAATCTGTTCCCCAGTAGATTCACCAATTTTGTTATCAGATAAATCGATAGGTGCAGACACTAACTGATCTCCCTAGATCCACCTAGATCTAGAACAAAACACACCAGAACATGACACTTTGCTTACGTTTTAGATATTTTATTTACTAACTAAAGAGGGATGGGTGACATATCGTTTAAATGCCACTTCCTCTCGCTATTTCCATCTTGGCTCTGTTTCAACACTCATACAGTGATGATCCTACAAAAGAATAAAACCAACCAAAGTGATAGTAATAGCATAAACTCAATATAAACCTATGTATGTGATCAAGGAATCATACAATAAAACACAACAAGATTTATAGGAAAGAATCATATTACTGTATCATATTAAATGTGAAAGAGAGATTACAACCATGGCCTTGATATCATAAGGTCCCTTCCAACTATCCTTCGTTCCCCACACACTTCCATTCCAAGAATTTTGAGAGCCTAGATCTGATAATATTCACAATCTATCTTGACAAAGGCAAAACTCAAAGACACTCCAACCAAGCTAATAATTCCAAGCCAAATCCCACTTAGCCCTTCTCCATGAGAGCTCCTCTCCTTTTATAAGCTGAAGAGGATAAGGTGAGAACGTTAGGATGATCCCACTAAATCATGAAAGCGAGTAAGATCCAAACCATTCATATGCCACCTCACCATGGAAGTTTCTCCTTCTATAATATTCAAGAAAACACTCGTTTTTCCCACGTGTAAGCATTCTCGCACCCTGCTTATAGAGAAAACTGCAAAATCCTCGTGACCTAGCTATGATGCAGCCTGCAAGAATCAGACATTTTCTCACCCTAGCTATAATGCAGCCTGCGAAATTCCTTTTTTATAAGGTTTTTACAAACAAAAATGCAACTTCTTTTCTCAGAAAAAGTTCTTCTCCCTTGTTTCTTCAGGAACTCGAGCCACTGACCCCTTTGAAAACTGCATATAGGTTTACATCATTAACGGTCATAGGGATGAAGAAAATAATGTGTAACAATAAAACTACTACACTTTGGTTGTTGGGTATGTGTTATATTGTTTTCACTACCAACCCTTGTAAAGAGGGTTCTAGGGGTTCGCAGGAGGGTCAAGACCCTAAAACAAATGGTGTTTTTTTGTGTCCAATTTTAGTGATTTTCAGCACATGATTTTTTGTCGATGGTTTTTTAATTTCGGTTAAGGAATTAGGATTGTAGAATAATTAGTGTCAATGGATTAGGGGTTTTGGATGTTGTAGGATCATATATATATTGTATTGTAAACAATGAATATGAACAATGAATAAGACTTAGAGGTTTGACTGTAAACAAGTTTTTGGTTTTCTTGATTTGTGTTTTTAAGGTAAAATGTCTATGTAATGTGTGTGTGCTCAATTGTATCTTTTTTTATTATTATTAAAAATACATTTATAGTAATTAATTATACAAGGATAAAATCTAAATTTGGTATTAGATAGGTTATTGGATTCATGGGGATGCCTTTGTGTTCAAGGGTTTGGATTGGGTCTATAATAAACCTTGTTACAGTGGGAACTATGGAGTATTGATTCTCGTGGTGAAAATAAATGGAGAGAAGATTAGAAATAGATATCAACTAATTTAATGGGAATTGTTTTGAGTTGTGGAATATTAATATGGAAGATATGTTGATATAAAAAGATTAATTGGTCATTGTGGATGCAAGTACTACACCTACAATAACATCAATAAAACACTAGGAAAAGTTGGATTGGAAGGTGAAGAGCACAATGCAACAGTGTCTCTTAGATTCATTATTATTGAAGGTGTCAAGTTAAGCTACATCCAAGGAATTACGGAACAAATTCAGATATTTGTATTAGTTTGAGTCCCTGGAAAACAAATTGTTCCTCCTAAAGAAGTTGTACAACCTAAGGATGAAAGAAGGAGACTCGATGACATGGTATCAGAATGCTTTAAATATTGTGATAAGTTAGTTATTATCTATTGATATTATGTTTTTTGATGAAGACAAGGGTATCAATTTATTATACTCTTTACAAGACTGATGTGATAGTCTAGTTGTGTCCATAGGTAGTAATGAGACTACTTTAACTTTCAATAATGTGGTCTAATCCTTTTTGTTGAAGGAGATGATGAAAAATAACATGGAACACCAAAGAAAAAATTCCTTATTCGCAGGAGGATGCTTTGAGGAAAGAAGCAGATCAAAGTCCTAAAGTGGGAGATCTAAATCTAGGGAAATTCGTAAATATCTCAGAAAATTTATGAAGGTATGCTAGAGATGTGGAAAATAAGGGAATTACAAGAAACAATGTAGATCCAAAAGTGTTGACAGAGGGAAGGGACATGATGGTGCACCTTATACAAAAGAAAAAACCTTTGTGGATGAATGAGGGGATCAATATTTTCTTCCTTGGCCATGTCAAAAATAGGTTTAGTGTTATCAACAAAATTTGTGGTAATAATAGGTTTAATGGCTGATCCATATGGATGTTGATGGTGCCCCACCTATTCCAACTAGCTCATTTTGGCAGTTTTCCAGTATGGCAGTTTTTTCCTAGTTTTCGCGTCCCTAACTTTTGGGGTCGTTTTGAGGCCTTAAATAACGTTTTTAAGGATTTCCATAATAATATTGTAGTAAAAATTAGATTTTGAAAAAAACATGTGTATTCCTCGGATAGACATTTCCAACGGGCTATCATGTTCCTAAAATGAATATCGTATGCAAAATTTATGACCTCAGGAAGTTGATGTACTAGCTTACCCCAATAGAGCCCACATGAATTTTGGCACTTCATCTCCTAGGGTTAGGTTTTTGGATGTCTAGGGTTTTGGAATTATTGTTTATTGTAAAAAAGGCTTCGAGAACCTTATTGTAAGCATCTTTTTGGGAATGAGCGCAGTCATCACATCTCTTCTTCGAGATAAGTCGCCACCATTCTAGAGAGCTTGTTTTCCGCTGCATTTTACAGTTTCAACACATTTTCTTATTGAATAGAAACCAATTTTAGTGTATCATTGTTATTGTATATTTGTTATTCTTGTGTCTCTATGTTAAGAATAATAATAATTTGTATTCATATTCATTTTGGTCATAAAATTTGGATCAGTGGTATTAGAGTGGTCTGCTCCTTGTCGTTCTTAATACATGTCACCGACGAGGTCGAAGTACAAATAATTGGGTCTCGAGCTTGTTTCTATTGAGGATAAAATCTCTCGCATGCCCAAGCAACCTCTCATTGCAGCAAAAAATAAAGATGCTGGGAGATGATATCCTTTCAAAATGTTGCATGAGGAATCCCTCACTCATTAGAGGAACGAAATGATGTATAGTTTTGTGAAAATCCTTCGGCTACTACCAATAGGGGACACATCTTCCTCGATCGGAGGAAAAATCCCCTTCAAGGTACAAATAAAATTTGATATTCCCATATTTGAAGTTCAAATAGATAAAGATGATATAGATAAATGGTTGAATTTGCTAGAAGGGTGTTTTTTTGTCCATAACTTTTCGAACAGAGAAAATATTACATTTGCGCTCCTCAAAGTTGTTCCCTGTGTCAAATATTGGTGGGAGACTTTCTATGACAAGAAGGAAACAAAGGAACCCTCATTATTTACATTCGCGGTCACCTGGGAGTCCTTCAGGGATGCTATTAAGGAACAATTATTAGGGACCTAACCCCTCACGTGGGTAGAATAATATATTCCAATGTAGTAAAGGTCAATATTAATAAGGCCTAGAAATAAGGAAGAATAAGTCCAATGTAATAAGACCTAATAGAAGATTTTGATTCTAGAAGGATCTTCCTCTAGATGGTTCTTTTGATAGACATATTTAGTATAAATAGGAGTCGAGCGTATGAGAACTTTTGTCGGGGATATTATTGTAATAGAGCTCTTCTCAATTGGAGGTTGCCTTCTCGAAGAGGCAAGTTAAAATTGCTCTCAGAATCAAAGTTCTCTTTTTGTTTTTATTTTGATATCTTTTTAGTATTATTGTGGTGGTGTTCTGGTTATATTCTTGTTTATCTGCCATTGCTAGCATTGTATTTATGTTCTACATACTTTTTGTATATGGAATATTACAAGTAGTATCAAAGCACTTTCCTCAGCATAAAATTGTGGGTTAATTTTGTTTCAGGGTAGAGACGTATTCTGACGTCTTTAAGCTACAGATATCATTCGTTATGCACATAAAACCATGGTTGAGGGATTCATACATACAGGAAATTCAAGTGGTACATAAGATCACATATGTTGGCCACCCTTGTAACCCTTGTTGGTACCCCTTAGAGTGGTATCACATCAGAAAACACATATATAACTATCGGCCTAGATTTCTTGAAGCCCTCTTTACATAAACCGATCGGTGGCCTGAATGTTATAGTGTCACTGAGAACAACACTCGGGAAGATACTCTCTAGTACCTGGGTAGTTGGGTTGTATGGATAAGGGCACAATCTAGCCTCCTTAGTTGGTGCCATGAGATATTGGGTTGGGTAATATTGTTGGATCCTGCATGTATATCAGAGAGATATAGCACATGGAAAACCATTTTCTGTAGAACCCTTGAATACCTGACCTTTGGGGAGAGAAACAAAAGAAAACAAAAACAGACAAGATCTATTTCCACACAACTGTGACTCCTACATTAGAGTTTCCAAATCACTACACATTTATTCCTCATTAAATATTTGGGCATTTCCTCACTACAATATTATTCAGACTGGAGTATAACTCTGCATGTGTAAGAAAATAATAATAAAAAAAAAATATAAAAAAATTCTAGATTTTGTTGCACCATTATTTGAGACCTATTCCATTGGATTTATCTCTTCTCCCTTATCACATTCATACCTATAATTTTTCATAAAAAAAATTGACCCCACTCAACCCTTTTTGGTTCCCTCATCATCATGGCCCATACCCATAGCCAATACTTGGAAGCTCGCTTCACTACCTTGCAATCCAATTTCACAAAGACCCAACAAGAATTATGACAACTCAGTTCCAATATTACCACTATCAATAAAAACATGCATTTGTCCAGCCCTTCCTCAATCAAGGAACTCAAACAAGACCTCAAACAAGACATTACTACCCATCTTGAATCTATCGCTTCGATGATCTTCACCAAGCTGCATATCCCTGCAGATCCCCCTTTCTCTGACCCACCTTTTCATACCAAAGCTGAAACTTCCTCTCATTCCCATAATTTTCATCCCCATCAATTTCAATGTGACCTACACCTTCCACATGTGGATGTGACCAAATTTGATGGGTCACATCCCACTAGTTGGGTAACTCAAATTAAACATTATTTCTCTTTGTATGACATTACAGATGATTTGGCCAAACTCCGGTATGGTGTTCTCCATCTAGATCAAGAACGTTGGCAATGGTGGCAATGGAGAAAAAATGCACGTCAAGGGTATGTTTCTTAGACACACTTTGTGGCAGAGATTTATGAACGCTTTGACACTGACACTAACCATTTAGTCTGTTTGACAAAGTTGAAACAATTTGAAACCGTGGAAGGCTTTATAAATTCTTTTGAGAAACTGGATTTTCTTGCAGAGGACATGTCTGATGCTTTTTTTCTGAGAATGTTTTATCAGTGGCCTCAAGGATGAGATTTGTGCCCATGTTCTCATGGCCCAGTCTCAAAGTTGGGTGGAGGATACTAAAAGAACTAAGGAAGCACAACAAGTTGTCTCTTCTCAAAATCGGAAACCCTCCTTCATTCCTCACACTACCCTACCTATTTGAATATTACAACAATACTACCCTATATGAAGTTATGACGCCATGTATACAAAATGGACCACATTACGGCAGGAAAGAGACCAAGAAATGCCAGAGTTCACAAATACCTTCCATACCTTATGCACCAATATGGGTGTCAAATATTTTGAGCTACATATGGTGCTCAAATATCGCGGTGGTCTTCATAAATACATATAGGTCGAAATGGATTTTTTGGACATCTCATCCTCAGGTGTGGCCTACTGATATGTTGTCAAAATCGAGCAAATGATTAAAAAAAAGACATGGAAATTTGGACCTGGGAACCCCTCACATCATAAGCAAGTAAAGCGAATACCTAACCCACAGAATAAAGGATAGAGAAAAGATGGATATGAAAACTAGACTAGGACGCAAGCAAATAAGGACATCAGAAAGACAAATAAAGATGCGGGGAAATGGTGCAAATTCCATAAGAACCCCTGACATGAAATTGTTAATTGTCATTCCAAGAAATCATTGGTGGTTGAGGTGAAAGCCTTTGAATCAGATGCAGGTTCTGAATCTAAGTCAGAACCATAAAGGGGAAGATAGATCATCAACGTGGAACCTAGTTCCATCATTGCTACCACCAATGTCCAGCCAGACGAAATAGACGATCCACAAGAAGGAGAGCACCTCTTTCATTCACAGAAGGCACCCTACTACAATTTATCATTGATAGAGGTATCCATAAGAGACACATCTCATAAGAGGTAATCAAACAACTAGCCCTACAGACAATGTCGCACCCGTAGACATACACCATTGGATGGCTCCACCAAGGAAGAAGTATTCGCGTCAACCAATAGTGTCGTATGTCATACGACATCAAGGCCTTAAAATATGACATATTTTGTGATGTCGCTCCTGTTGAAGTTTGTAATGTTCTTTTGGCCCAACCTTATTTATGGAAATTTCATGTTTGATATGAGTCTAGTCCTCACAGTGTTATTATTACATTGAACAAGAAATTATATAGGATACATGGGGTAGTCCCACCTAGTCCTATTTCCCTGATCTCTGCCAAGCAATCCAGGAAATTCATCTCTCAAATTGAGAATTTTGTATTCTTCATGATTCACTCTCAAAGTGAGTGAAATATTGTAGCCACATTCCGAACCTCCACAACTGACCTCTACCCATAGCAGAAGAAAGTGGACAAGGTCATGGAACAATACAAAGACATCTTCTCCTCACCTATCGAGTTACCTCTTCATTGTTCAGTCAATCATCCCATCGATATTACCCCTAGTGCACTGCTACCAATGGGCTAGTATACCGTCACTCTCTGTTAGAGAATGAGAAGATCAAGTGATAGATGAAAGAACTGCTCCACAAGGGGTAAATCTATCCTATCTCATTGCCTTGTGGGAGCCCAATCATGCTGGTGCAGAAGAAAGACGTGACACGGGGACTCTGCATTGATTATCGAGCCCTAAATAAAATCGCAGTTAGAAATTGGTACTTGATTCCTAGAATCGATGATCTACTTGATCATATCAAGGGGGGAAAATACTTTAGTAAGATTGATCTGAAGTTTGGCTACCACTAGGTCCCCATAGAATAGACAGATGTATGGAATATCACCTTCAAATCAAAATAAGGTCTTTTTCAATGGTTGGTCATGCCCTTTGGTTTGATAAATGCTCCGTGTTACGGACCTAACTCCTCACCTAGGTAGAATAATATATTTCCATGTAATAAAGGTAAATATTAATAATGCCTAGCAATAAGGTAGAATAATTCCAATGTAAGAAGACCTAATAGAAGCTTCTGCTTCTAGAAGGATCTTCCTCTAGATGGTTCTTTTGATAGACATATTTAGTATAAATAGGATTCAAGGGTATGATAACTTTTGTCTTGGATATTATTGTAATAGATCTAATCTCTGATGGAGGTTTCCCCCTCAAAGAGGCAAGTGAACATTGCTCTTAGTGATAAAAGTGTCCTTTCTCATGTTCTTCTGGTATCATTTTGGTATTATTGTGGTGTTGTTCTGATTATATTGTTGTTCATCTGCCATTTCTAGATATTTATTTTTGTTCTACATAATTTTTTATATCTGGAATATTACAAGTGGTATTAGAGCATCTTCCTCAATAGAAAATCGTGGGCTAATGTTTTTCAGGGTAGAGACATATTCTGACATAATTAAGCTACAAAAATTTGTTGTTAGACACATAAAACCATGGTCGGGGATTCATACATGCAGAAAATACAAGTGGTACTTAAGCGCACATTTGTTGGCCACCCTTCTAACCCTATTGGTACCCCTTCGAGTGGTAGTGAATCAGACAACACCTATATATGGATCGGCCTATATCGCCTGACGCCCTCCATAGAAAAACTGATCGGTCTCTTGACTACTATAGTTCCACCGAGAAAAACACTCAGGAATATACTCTCTAGTACCTGGGTAGTTGGGTATTGTGACTAAGGGCACGGTCTAGCCTCCTCAGTTGGTGCCCTAAGATATTTGGCCGATTACTACTGTTGGACCCCACACGTATATCAGAGAGATATAGCACAGGGAAAAGCATTGTCTATAGAACCCTTGAATACCTAACCCTTTGGATGAAAACAAAAACAAAATAGACAAGATCTATTGTGGTGAAATTGTCTCTCCTTCATTCGAGTTGCGATATTTCTGCACATTTCTTCTTGTTAACCATTTGGGCATTTCATCACTACAGTATTCTTCAGATCGGACTATAACTCCAGACAAGTAAAAAAAAACTCGATCCTGTTGGTACCATTATTTGAGACCTATTCTGTTGGATTTCTCTCTTCGCCTTTATTGCAATCATACCTATCATTTTTCAACAATTTATTTTTCTTGTGGACCCGACCCCCTTCCAACACCCTTATTTCATCTTTACCCCATTGCATTCCACTTGTCTCCCTGATCGTTGTGATACATTTCACCCATAAACCATTTTTTATGTGCTCCCACCCGCCCCTTTTCGTGTTCCCTCGTTATCATGGCCCATACGTGTATCCAATACTTGGAAGCTCGCTTCACTACCTTCCACTCAAATTTCAGAGAAATCCAAAAAAAGTGTGACAGCTTGTTGGGGCTAAATATATGCATTATTAATTCCCACATTTAATTATCAACCGGGGCTCGTAAGCTTCGAGGTGTAGGTGCAAGAAACGGAGGATCAAAGACTAGTCTAGCCTAATATAAAGTCGACAAAACAATCTTCAAACCCACACTACAAGAAATTAACACTAAGGATTCTTCACTGGGACGTAGGAATAACTTAGTGCTACAAAGGCTTAGATCACAGTTTTTCAGGCACTCGGGTTGATGTTCGTGTGATTAATCGTGGGTAGCTTACCTAAGTTTTATGTCCTTCAATGATTTTTTCCTATAATGGATCCACACTAAAATGCAATAAAAGAAACAAGAAAATAGAAATGAGTTCAAATGACAATGAAATCAGAAACTAGTGCAAACTGGTACCAAGATCTAAAACAACTCAACACTCCTTACTAAACATTTATTCTCAAAATCCAAGAACTTTAATCCTTATCGTGTTGTCTTCAAAATCAACCAAAACATCAAACCATAAAACATAGAAATGACTCTTCTCATTTAAATCCACTCAGTACTCAATCTTTTCAGAAAACAAATGGAATCAACCAAAATACTTTTTCCATCACTCATCCATTTACAGTAAAATCCACAAACTCAATTTCAAAGATTGTTGGTTGTTGAATTCATGCTCAGCAAAATATAATCAAAACCTTCTTCTCAAACTCCTAATCGGTTCCAACTCAAGAATAATTTCATGTGTGTTAATAATAAATGCTCTGCTTTATGAGCATGTTTTGAACAGTATGATTGCACAATCCTCATTTTTAATATTCATAACCTTTGGAGTTATGTCAATATCATTATTTGAAGATCCTATGATATGTATTTATGTAAGAGTTCAAGATCGATTTCTGTTTGTTTCTTCACATAAAATTTAATCTTTCAAATTGCATTCAAGTCCTCTAATTAAAATACATTCCCATCACATTTATCATTCCAATGGTGTAATTGGAAACATTGAATCGAACCAGATTGTTTGCAAAAACAACAAATGATGGTCTATGTTTACACTTCAATGAATAAGAGTTTGTGGCTTTGTTTTATTAATTTGATTCACCTTGAAATCCTTAAATTGGAATCAGAGATCACATGTGTTTTATGGTTATGTCATGCAAGGAATAAAATCAGTTTCTTACCACACAAGGCATCTATAACAGATCTGTCACACTAAGAAAGATCAAAGTCTAAGCTAACCAATTAATAAAATTAACATAAATCAATTAGCAAACTGAATAGAACACTAATCATCACCTAATCTATGGATAAATTAACTATGCAACAAAAATATCTCACACAGAGATAAACTAACATATACATAACAATGAATTAAACAAATCTAACAAACAAATATAAATGAGAAGCACATTACCAATCTTGAGGGGCCCTCCCAAGCTGGAAATTGCTACTAGAGATACTCCAGATGAAAACCCAACGATCCACCACAAATCTGAAATCAATCATCTTCCATCTATTGAAATTCAAGCTCAAATTACAACAATGGCATCATAACTCTTTTTCCTTTGCTAAATGAACCTTCATTACAAAAGGATGATCATAATGACAATTTAATTTCTCATAGACCTATGAGGATTATTTATACCTAAAATCCATGGAGGAATCGATGAAACCGAATCCCTAAAATATGAAATCAATTTTTACATTTTTAGGACAAATCTTTAAAAATCAGGCTTTTAATACAATTTGTGCAGATTCGAGTTATGGATCCACCCATATATTCCAAACCAATTCCAAGTTTAGAAAATGGTTTATGGGTTCTGTAGCTGGATGATATTTATAAAAACCCATTTGTTGGTCTTGCAAGATATTCTCCCATGTGCACGTGAATCAGGTCCAATATGCCCTTCATAACTAATTTTTTGCTAAAAATCTAGGCTTGCTAACTTTAGAAATATTTGATTTTCTTGGAATCTGTGCATACAATGAAAACCTGTTTCTATGGGAGGTAGATAACATCATTATAAAAAAATAATTTTGGCCATTTGTCACTTGGAGGTGTGCACACATGTCAAAATTTGATTTCATGCTCAAGCAAGTTCCAAATTGATGCATAATTGCTCCCCCATGTGCATGAGGATAAAATCACATTCCACCTTAATCAAAATGATAATTTAATCAAACCATAGTTTGAACAATATTCCACGAACTCATGTAGTGATTTGGGCACCACCTTATGTTGATGTCGTACTCTATGTGTTTGATTAGAAAATGGAAATCAAATATATGTAAATGCTAGAGTTTGTACAAGATGATTGTAGAATGTGTTGGTACTGAATGAATGTGATGGTACTGGAACAAGAATATTAAAGGTACC
>JASDQU010946712.1:0-21708 GCA_032191745.1 Picea mariana | reverse complement strand
AGATAATTTATATTAGGTTATTAGCCTCCAAGAGAAGAAGTCGGCCAAAAATAATAATATATACTGAACAGACAGATACCCAGAATGAGAAGTTGGCCCAAGCAGTTAGCCAGAATTAGTATAAATACAGGAGGCCAGTTCTCATTCTAGCAGGCAGTCTCAGAATTGTAGAGCAGCACTTGTGCGCACTGCAGTTGCCCAGTTTCTGCGCAGGTTTGGAGGACAGCTGTCGTTGCAGCTGCTGCAGCTAGCAGATCGGTTTTTGGCTTGGACTATCTCTTGGCTAGGGTTTGGACTATCTGATCAGCTCTTGTTGATGCGCTATCCTTGGAGAAAGGTGTGCTACCCTTTGTTTGGCTATCTAGCCTAGGGTTTGCTTCCAGAGTGATTCTCTGTCAAGGTTAAGGTGCTCGAAGGGTGGCTTCGGCCTATGGTTGGGTGACAAGGGTATTGTCAATGGTAAAACGAGCACATCCACTTATATTCTAACAGTTACTACGCCTTGGGAGACATTTGTATATTTCAAGATGCCATTTGGTTCGTTGAATGTCGAATCAACAAGTCAGAGAGCTATGGATTATGCTTTCAAGGATATAAGGGTAGATTATTATGATTTATCAAGATGATTTGAATATTTTATCTAAGGAAGGGAATGCACGTGTTCACCTTCTTAGGTAAGTTTTGAAAGATGTCAAAGATACAAGATATCTTTGAACCACACAAAGTCAATATTTGGGGTGATGAAGGGGCACCAGTGTTGGTAAGTCTCAAGTATTCAAAAAAAATTCAAACATCTACCTATCACAAAAGAAACAATTCCAGGTGTACTCTTACAAAGATATGAACAGAATTTGGAGCAACCTATAGCTTTTATGAGCAAAGGATTTAGAGGAGCGGAATTGAAGTATCCAATCATGGAGAAGCAAGCTTATTCCCTAGTCCAAGCATTGAAGCATTTCAGAAATTATGTGGGGTATTCTAAGATAGTTGACTTTGTTCCACACCCAACCATAAAGGATATCTTTTCTCAAAAAGAACGTTTGGGCCTTAGGGGAAGTGGATATCTAGAATCCAGGAGTATGACACAAAAATCATGCCAACTAAATTGGTGAAAGGCCAAGGACTGCCAAAATGTTGACATAAGGAAATTAAACAAATCTGGAGATGACAAGGGCAATGTTTGAAGACTTGCAGCAGCATGAGTGGTTTGAAGAAATCATCTATTAGTAGCCAATAGTGCATGAGAATAAGTGACTTGAAAAAAGGGTTGAGTATCCTCTTGCAAAATGTCTAGTACTTCTTCCTTCTCCCCTAATTCAGAAACACCAATATCAAGAGAAGAATGTTCGTGATAGGAGATGCATTAACAAAAGAACAAATTTGTTGTAAGAAGAACCGGGCATCCCCTTAAAGATTCAAGTAATTCTTTCACCTCCACTAATTCACAAAAAGCTTTTCAAATACAATATTCATAATTTCCTCGATACACTCAATATGACGTGTCCAACTAACAACTCATTCATTATACTTCATACAAATAGAAGTAAGAAGACTAAAATCTCTTAAAAAAAAGATTTTATTTTGCTAATGCAATCCTCTAATTCACATTTAGTACTTCTTAATTCACTTACTTCTTACAAGGTTTCTATTGAGGTGTCAGAGATTCTGGCAGGATATCATAATCATTCTTCACTCCTTGATCTTCATCAAAGAGTCAAAAGTTATCACTGAAAAGTGGGGCAGCCCCTCATAAAGCTGGGTGATAAAATCCTATTAATTAATCGACCTCATCTTGAAGTTGGATATTAGTTTCCTACAATGAAAGACTTTGCTTAAGAAGAATGGTATTATTATTCTGCTAAGCTGCAGAAAATATCCCCCCCTAGCATTTCCAGGTTAGTAAAGCAGACAAATGCAAAACCATGTTTTGAAATAAGCTAAAATGTTTCGGGGGCGTATATGAATTTGGAAACACAGGCTACCTTTCCGACTTGTTTCAACCCAAACAACCCACGCTTTGACACAAATAGGGCACGTTTCAAGTCCACGAAAGCTCTTAAAAGATGCATGGGAAATACAACAAGCACACAAATGCCTAATGACATAAAAAAGTGACAAATAAAGTGATTCCTCAAAAACAATAAATTTCTTGATTATTTTTATTAATTTACAAGTTAATGTGCTATTTAAAAAATTATACTTTTTGAATTTTTATATTTTTTAAATACCATGTTTCCAAAATATTGGGGGTCGTGTTTCCACGGTGCTCCCATTTCCACGATTCATGCCACTCAGTTAATATGTAAAGAAGCAACTTTCATCACAAAGTTGGGTGTTAGATTCTTGTAGAGAGGCAACCTATTCTCGACCATGTGCAATATTATCATGTTGAATGGCATGATTATTGATGATGACAAAGCCTGTCATTACTATGTCACGAAGTTTATCTTTAGAGTCCTGGAAAGAAGTAACTTCGTCACAATGTTTGGCATTGGTATTCTACAAAGAAGTAACCTCTTCATGAAGCTTAACATTATTATTCTGCATGGAAGTTATCTTCTCACAACATTTCCATCTGAAGCAGCGATTCTTCTTCCTTGTGAGAGCCATCCATAGTGGAAGAAAACCAAAAACTATGTATATTGTGCAACTATCAACTTGGTCGGTTCAAGTTGCAAAGTGTCTAGGGGAGGCACACAAAGTGCAAGGGCGCCCACAAAAAGGGTGGGGGGGGGGGGGGGGGGGGCGCCGCGGGGGAAGAAGGTTTTCTCCCTTCAAAAATTGTCCTTAGGAAGAAATGTCCCTCCTAAACTTAAAAAGTGGTTACATTTTTCCTCTTTTTAATTTCACCTTATCACTTTTTCTCAACTTTTCACTTTTTGACTCTTGAAATTCACTTTTCCAACTGCTCTCCAAAAATTTTCTTTTAACAAAAAAATATTACAGGGAATTGAACTTCGGTATTACCTTCCTCATCCAAAACCCTTCGTCAACTCTCCTAAGAGAATGACTTAGAAGTATGGAGGATAAAAAGAGTTTTGACCTTTCCTTTATAACCCAATCGAAAAAAAAAAAAATATATATATATATATATATCAAAATCTTCCAAATATCACTTGATGTCTTTAATTAAAGGTCTCGTGACAGAACTCCACCCATACAGTAAATTGTTGAGCTGGGGGATTTCAACTAAAATTGAAATTTAGTTTGATTAATCAAACCTTTAGGATTAGAATTTGTCTCCTTCCTTGGTGTTCTGAGATCACAATTATTGCTCTATGTCACCACCACGTGGTGTTGTTGAGTGTGTCCATTGCAAGAGGATGCCTGGAGGGCTCAAATCACGATCTTAGTGGAAAGCGGAGGGTGTGGCCTAATCCACAAGCTAGGTTGAAGATTGAGTTGGAGAAATAATGACCTGCTCTAGAGTTTGTTGAGGCAATGAAAATAAATGAAATAGCAAGATGAATGGCACGTAACAAACAAACTAGGTAAAAAAAGATCACTCCTATTTTTAGAACCCTCCAACATAGAGAAAAAAAATCAAATGTTTGTGTTGCGCTGCCTTAGTTGTTGGAAGTTGGAATGTCTTGAACTCAAAAATATTGCTGAAAGTTCTTGCTTTGATGTTTGCAAATTGTGGGACTTTGGTTTTGGTAGCCGCTTTTCCTACATGACAACAAAAATCAAGACAAGCGAGAAAAACATTTTTTTCTATGGAAGAGAAACACAGAGAAGTCAGGAGCATAGCTTTGTAGCAAGGAAACGCAAATTGAAGTTGCAAACATACACCCAAACAAAATAATTGCTATGAAAAATCACATTGCAGGGGTCAAACTGTGTAATGTGTACCAAAAGATGCTAGAGAGATATTGAGTTTAATCACACTGACAAAAAATCTACAGAGGAAAGACCTTAAACAATGCTCTAAACACATCAAGGAGGCATTGTAACTATCTTAACACAGCAAACTCAAGTTCATTGTAAATAAGACAAAAGTCTGTTCTTACAATTATGGCTCTCACACATGCATTGAGTTTGTTGAACTCAGCAATCAGCTATCTATTAAAGTTGTTTTGCCATTCTCATCACATATTTTCCCAATTCATCAAATCAATAATTTCAGGAGCAATCACATTCAACCGACACCACACAACAAGACTTTAACATATCAGATACCATGTATTTCACAAGTTTATCCATCGTTGCATTCAAAAGGTTTAGCTTCACACATCACGGAATTGTTGTGATCGCATCTGCATGTTCATGCACACACTCATGATGAAGTCCCAAGGCAATTTCACACACTTTGCTACCATGTTAAAGATAGAACAGGTGATTATTAATTAAACCTAAGAACAATACTAATCACATCATCATAATAAAGATATCAACCCAATACACAAGATATTGGTATGTGAGTACAGTTGTACTCTTGAGACATATCATAAGCTCAATACTTGGTTTTTGGTGAATGCAAATAGGATTCTGACCTCTTATATATATGTGGCTTAGGGTAACATAGATGTAGCCCTTAACCCTAAGTGTAGAACCACTATGGACTCTCACTAACAACCCATGTGACCATAGCCAACCACTAAGGGTTTACTGACACCCCTTAAACGGTCACGTCACAAAGACAAGATTAGCCATCATAACATTAACAAGGGGAGCATCTAATAGAGACCCATTAACCCCCTTAAGTTGGCAGCTTTGAATTAAATCTAGCAAGTGGGGACCTCATTTAGGTTATTCAATATTTGGAGTTTTTCAATCATCCAAATATGTTTTTTCAATATTAGAGGGAAACACATGTAGGTTATTGAAAAAGCAATCATGAGGATAGATTAGTTTTTGAGAGAAAGGTTGGACTCACTTAACACTAAATGGATAGCTTGACAAGGGCATAAGTAGCCTCTACAGTTCTCCTAGAGAATATACAGAGGACCTCCTTTAATTCTATATGATAGTTTAGGAAAATGTGTGGACGACCTTTGTACAGACGGCCTAAAACTTATGGGATGCTTGGGAAAGGTTATGAATGGTCTAAGGTACAAAAAACTCTCTGTAAACAATACAAAAAGAAAGTGCAGAAAAGCTCTATACAATTTGAGAATATACTAGAGAAGAATGCAAACAACCTCCAAGAAAACAACATGAATTTCATGAAGAAGATGAATAGTCACTATAGCAATTTCAATAATGATGAATATGGGGACAAGTACAATTAGGTGTCTCATGAATCACAGTCCACAGTTTGAATCAGAACACTAATACATCAAATTTATGCAAGACTTACAAATATGGAGAAGTTTGGTATTTTTAAATTTGCAATCATATTACACCACACATGGATGGGTTTGTCCATGAATACTTTATTCTACAAATATCATCTTTTCAACATCCTTTCCATCAGCTTTCATCGTCTTTCCTTCTTTCTTGTCCAATTCACATCATACTGGATAGGTTGTAAAAAAAATCATTGCCAAGTTACACCTTTCTATAATAAATATAACTAAATACAAATTAACTATGTTAGGTCTTTAATTGATCAGCAACTAACTTCTCTCCAATTACTCTGTTTTCCCATCTATTGATTCTAACAAGTATACAACCAAACTTATCATGTTATAATCCAAGCCACAAAATATTTCATATGGATTCCCGAACAAACAAGTTTTCCATTGAGTTTCGCATGATCCTGTGTTCATTTTTTACCAATGAGTTATGTCTTGAGCTTAAGATAATAAACATATAGTCCATAACATGAATCTAATCTGTATTGTAACAGAGGCTATTTTAACTGTAAGTTTGTATCAAATTTTCAGTATTTATTATTGTTTATCCAATTGAATGTTAGTGGTGCACCTTTCCTATAGAAGAAATCAAAAATAGATATCAATACACATTAAACATACACTGAAATAAAACAGGAATTATAAAAAAAATTACAACAAACCTGTCACACTCATACGCCGGTGGAATCCAAAAAATACTACTGGTTGAAGAGGAGTCAATGCAATATGAACTTCTGTGCCAGCAGCCACCCTCTCTACTCTCTTTTCTGGAGAATATAGCACAAAGGTGTGCTCTGTGTCAAAATCACAAGATCTGATTGTGCCATCCTACAAAATACCAAAAAAATAAAAACTCAAAGCCGAAAATTTAGCATGTCCAGAAGAAAAATAATAGCCAGACACTTCTAGTTTTCAGTCTTCCTTCCATATCACATATGGAAAGTAAATAATAAAGGCAACAACAATAAAAACTCGGAAACTTTGAACACGTTAAAATTCCTTAAGTATTTCAAGCATGCAAGACTCCCTCCCTGTGAGCCAATGCCAATTTTATTGCTTTAACTCGTAATATCCATAATAGGTGTAAAAATGGAAAACATACCAAGAACACCTACATATTTTGCTGTGGTCTTTTGTTATCATGGCATGAGAATTATAAAAACTTTATAAATGTACACCCAATATAATGCTCATAAACACATCAAAAGTATCTAGATAAATTACTAGAAGACCGAACTATAATCTGCTGACATTAGGGACTTCCATAATATCAAAGCATAAAAGGTCCACTTGTTCCCAAAAAACATAACATCTTGCTGTAGAAATTTCAATATACACCACTTAGAACTGGAACTTCCAATTCAACGAAGCATCCATGCAACTGATTCTGCATATTATATTAAGAGCCAAAAATTTGTTTACCTGCGTTAAATTATTAGCTAGCTTATATCACTGATTTATACATAATTTTATACAATTTACCTACTTAGATATTGAGAAAATGGTTTCAGGGTTTATGTTAGCTAATCGTCATCAAGCAATAGATATGGGCAAAGCAAGGGTGATGAGATGCAGGCCATGATAGGTTGTGAATCTTGAGTAGTAACATCTCATGAGATAACATCCTAGAAAGCTATGTTAACAGAAACCAAACCTAACAGGACAGTTTCTGGCAGAAACCCATCCTGAATCAAAGCCACACCAGAAACCCATTTCTGGTGTCCATTATCCATTTCTGAATGGGAAACCCGTTTCTCAAGAAATCAGCAGCATTTCTGCCAGTCTTTTCTAGCAGATTTTGCACTTGCAGGAAATGGCCAACAGAAAAGGACTTAGTTAAAGTTTCTATTATTGAAATTTAAATTGTACCACCCATACTTCACAATGCATGTAACTAGTTCATCAACTAGTAATCTCAACAACTTGCTTACTAAAAGTAGCAAGAAGTTTGTCGAGATCCTCAACTTCCTCCAATAAAATATTCTAGGAAAACAAATAAAATATTATCTTCATTTAACTGACTCCAATAGACAAGTCAACAATAATAGAATATGGAATTAGTTGCAACAACTTTCTAACAATAGAACCAAGAGATAGAGGCGCCTTCTTTGTTTGAGGATAGACCAAGTCTAGGCTCTAAAAGTAGCAAGCTGCAAGATACAAATGCACCCTCCTAGATGATGAGTCACATGTGCTAGGTAGTTGAACAACCCCCATGATGTAGCAATAACATGATGTAGGACCAACCTTTGCCTAAAAAGACCTTTACTGATTGACCAAGATCACCACAGGTGTGAGGTCAAGAGCATACCTTGATCTCTTTAACTTACACAAACTAGCTAGTTCCAGATTACATAGGCATATACAGAGTGCATAAGGACCAACCTTCGCCAAAAAGACCTTTTCTGATTGACCAAGATCACCGCAGGTGCAAGGTCAAGAGCATACTTTGATCTCTTTAACTTACACAAACTAGCTAGTTCCAGATTACATAAACAGCTCTCGTAATCCCGGCTTTCCCGAAGGTTAGTCTTTGACCATTTAAGGTCTTGGGAATGGTTGGCTGCCCTGAGAATCTAGGAACAAATTACAGACTCAATATGAAACTAATGCTTTTTCTGATTGGCCAAGATCACAAGAAGTGCGAAGCCAAGAGAAAACTTCAGTTTTATAGACTCTGAACAAGACCTTCCACTCTAAAGTTTAAACTCTCAGACTTCTCCTAAAACCCGATGTCTCAAGTGAGAGCTGGATGTTTCCTTTACAATAGCAAGAACAGGTACCTACTACCAGGTAAAACACGACTTACAACTGCCACTGGCCAGTCATAGAGAATTGCTTTTATTTGTCCTTATGAGATGATGGGGCATCTGAGGACTGTCAGATGTTATCGCATCCTATAAGAGCCCTTTCGGATAAGGGGAGTCATCCTTCTTTTTCGGACAACTTTAAGAAATACAAAGTGGAGATTATGATGGAATCTCATGGAAAACCACTAGCACCACTGTCGACCAGTTAGACATTAATTTATTTGGTGAAGGCCCACTATGCTTCCATCAGTCAGAAGAGGTATAGTACCGATCTTCAAAATCTGGAGATAATGATGCTGCTGCCATGGGCAGAAGAATGTCAAAAAAGTGGTAAAAGGACGATCCCATCATACTTGGGGGATACTCATCTTCTGATACACATGTGAATCCATAGAAATTGCTTTTGACCTTAAACCAAGGCGTATTTGGAGGTTGATGTTGTATTAGCTGCAAGGTGCTTCCACAGAAACTTATTCCAAAACAGAACCATGCTTCACATTTTGCTCCTTCAGTAATTTCAGAATGCAGATGCAATATAAAATCCTTTTTTCGAACAGAGCTGAAGCTTTCGTCTCTTGGGCAGTAGCTGTGCATGAGAACATAAATGATAAAACCATGAGGTCCAAGGTTCTATGCAAACAGCACTATATTCAAAAATGATCCATGCATTCTATACATGCTTAACATATAACATGATCTGACAATAATCCCTATATGAAATCCAAGGTTCATGCAAAACTATATACCTTTGACTTATGTAGGGTTCAAATTGGATGACGCCTTGATACATCTTTGGTGAGTCCCTAAAAAACTATAAATTTGACTCATGATTATGACTATTAACCCATTTGTACAAAATATACTCAAATGTTGGACTGACTTTAATGGACCTAGCTAAACACTCAAAATAATAAGTGGCTTTACAAGATTTGCAAACCAAAACCCAATAAAATCCTTCTGGAGTTGGATAGGGAGGCTAAGATGCTTAACTACTGGAACCAGTTTCTCTGGTAACAATCTTAATATCTTTGCAAATTCCTTGTGCCGAATCTTTTGCTTCCCTGGTAAGCAAATCTGCTATAAAATTTCCTTTGCCTGGTTTATATTCAATCTGAAAATCATATCCAACAAGCCACAAACTCCATTTCAAGACTCTGGTGTTCCCTTGATCAAGTAACCTGTGGTTTGATAACATCCCTTTCATATGTTTTAAATCTGTTCTTACTGGGAAATGGAGAGGTTTCCGGAACAATCTGAATCTTTTGAATCTTTGATGCCATTTTTGACAGCAAGAATTTCTTTGTGGGAGGAAGAGTAAATAAATTCTGATCCCTTGAAGCAACCAGAAGCATACATACATATCTGCTCTCTTTTAATATGCTTCTGTAATAGAACATTTGACCACACTTCGTCAGAGGCATTAGTTTCTAAGACAAATGGCAGATTCAAATCTGGTAGATGTAGGCTACGCAGATTTTGTATCTTTTGTTTGATTACCTGGATTGTGATTGTCATATTATCATTCCATTGGATATTTGCTTTGAGCCTTTTTCCAGGCATTTTATCTCTCTTTAGCCTGATTCTCATAAAAATACCTGATGTAGTTCAAGCTGCCAAGAAATATTTGTAGTTGTTTCTTGTCAAGGATTTTTTGGTCAGGGATTTTTTGGTCAGGGAACTCACTTAGTGCTTTTCGTTCATGTTCTTGGAATTCTACTTTACCTTTTGCCAGAATTAATCCTAAATATTCAAATCTTGTTTTGGCAAATTCCAGCTTTGTTTTGTTCAATGCAATTCCATGCTTATACACCTTATCATACAGTTTTTCCAAGTGTTGTTTGTGTTGATTCATATCTACAAAGTATACAAGCAAATCATCAATATATACAATTACAAAATCAAGATCTCTGAACACAACCTTCCATGCGCTTTTGGAATTTAGAAGGAACATTTTTCAATCCAAAAGGCATGACTTTCAATTGATATTGTCCATGAGGTACCACAGAGGAAATCTTGTACCTGTCTGCAGGTGTAATGCCAATCTGCCAAAATCCACTCTTTAAATCAAATTTGCTGAAAATGTTATTAGCACCAATTTTGGCAAATAGCGCATCTTTTGAAGACAAGGGTACCTAATAAGCATCAGAGCCTGATTCAAAGCTTTATAGTTGACGACCATCTTTGGTTTACCTCTTTTCTTTTCTGAATGTTTATTTACATAAAAAGCAAGGCAAGCCCATGGGCTTCTGCTTGGTTCAATCAATTTTCTGCTCAGGAGTTCTGTTATTTCTTGCTTGCAATATTCAAGTTCTGACAGAGACATCTGATTAGAGGATGCTTTCTGTGGAGTTCCTTGATAATTCTATATGTATGGCAAATCAACAAAATAATACTCCCTCATCCAGAATGCATCTGGATAATCTGAGGTACAGTCCTTTTCTGATTTTTCTTTGACACTTTGGATCACATCGAGACCATGTATTTCTGCATGTCTAATGATCTTGTTCAGCTTAGCTAACCTTTCTACAGATAAGTCTACCTCATCAGGAGGATTGCTTTGGACTTTGCTAACATATGTAGTCTTGCTAGAGAGAGTAACCTTTACTCCCTGTATATGAAAACTGACTACGTCATGGCCTACATTCATAAGTACATGTCTGTTGACAAAATCTTGTCCCGGAAGGATATCAACTCCTGTATCAAAACAATAAAGACATGTCAAATTCGTGTCCAGCACATGCCCCACACGTGTCCCGATTTCAGGACATGTGTCACGGGTTTTGAAGGGACCCACAGCCTCTAAAAGCGAATTTGGCCCTCATTTGTGCATTGTTTCTTGAGTAGGCTGGAGCTGTGAGTGATTTTGCTGAGTAGCTAAGGGTTTGTTTGCAGATTTGAAGGGATTCCAAGTGTTGGGCAAGTGAATTTGTCAATCAGACTTCAAGATTTTTCCTACAGCAGTCAGTTTTCTTCCTCTTTTCACAGGAATCATGCCTAAATCAGCAAGGGCGGCAGGAAAAGGTTAAAGGAAAGAGAGGAATGCCACTGTTGGTGTTTCTCCCCCTTCTTCAACTTCATCACCCTCTGTTAGTGTCCCATCAGCTGCAAGTGGAGTTGCAAGTACAGCTTCTAATGCTGAAAAAATCATTGCTACAGCAAAACAGCAGGGTCAAGAGAGAAAATATCCATTGTGGAAGTATGTTACAAGGGAACAAGGACCCAGGGACAAGTTAAAGGGGGGAGGTAATGTTCTTTGAACATTTGGTGTTTGCCATAATGAAATTACAAGCACCTATTACCAAGTTAAGGGCCATTTGTTGGGGCAGCCTTGTGGATTTGGACCATGTAAATCATTGAGTGCATCCAAACAAAGAGAAATGGAAAAAGAGAACGTTGTTGACTTGGGAAACGTGGCAGAAGCATGTAAGAAAACCAAAAAATGAGGATCCTCTTCCATTCCTGAGGAACTCATCTAGCAAATTTCCATTTGGAAGTGGGTGTGCAACTCAACAAGCAAGAAAGAGGGCAGTTGGTCCAATGGACAAGATATTTCAGAAATAGAAGCGAGAAGAGGTTGATCTTACCATTGGCTTTTTTTCTATCTCAACTTCATTTCCTTCAATGTTGCACACTCTCCTTTGTTTATTGAGATGTGTCGAGCTCTACTTGATCAGGCTCCAACCGGATATGTTCCTCCTAGTTCAGAGAAGCTTAGAACCACATTGTTGGTTAAGGCAAAGAAAGAGAGGGTCCATGTGGCTAAGGTGTGCTAAACCATGGGTGCGACAACCCTTACAAAGCGCAATCACCTTTTACATATTCTTTAAGTGAATAGTTAGGGCCCCGTAAATCATGTATCTTACTAGATCCACCTCAGAATGCCCGCATACCTACCCATGACATAAATGCCCAACTTTAGAGGGAGTTACCACCTCCAGTAGTCGACCGGAGCAATAAAACCAAGCACCCTGACAATGGGGACTAAAAGGACCTGCCATGACCGTCCACCTGAGAGGATCTGGGTAACCTCTAACCAACACTTATACAACAAGTCATTCCATCATGGCCACATACAAATAAATCATCACACTTCGGGCACATCGGAGTGGTCACATCTCGTGAAAAAATGTAGGGTACACTGCAGAGAATCTGGGGTGTAACAGTTGACTCCAACTTGGGGACATGTGCTCATCTTGAGATTGCATGAGAACTCCAGAATCTTCCAGAAACCTGTGGACCTAAAACATTCTCACAAAATGGATATTAAATGCAAGGGAGGGGAAGACACAAATGCTCTTTCCCTTGACATAAAAATAAATCCAAGTATGAAATGAAAGGAACAAAGTACATAACGTCAACCCGTAAAGAATTTCATACAATGTAAGCATCATTTCCTTTACTCAAAAAAGATAAAATGCAACACTCAATAAAATGAAACACACAAGTAGCTAAGGTCAGAAACTTACTATAGTACAAGAATGCCCTGAAGGCATCAGATATTACCTTGATAGAACAATTTCAAAGCTTTCCCATTCATGGGCAAGAGCAGCTTCTCACCATCCAAATGACTTAAATAGAAGGAATCGATGCTCTTTGTCTTTTCTTGACTGTGTGTCAGGTGATTAAAGGCGCGTCTTTGGTTTTCATCAAGCTTGATCAATTCATTATGCATCTGGATAGGAGAGCCAAGTAGAATGTCTTGCAGGAGCAATGATTCTTGCTTCACACAATATTTGCAATTATATCTTAACAAGAGGGGCCAACTTCTGTCGAAGTGGCTTGGCACCTTCCTTCAAGGGTATGGTGTGTTGAATTACATCTCCCTTGTAGGTCTTCAAACCATCGATGGGGAAAGCGAACGTATCCCTGAATTTTCTGACGAGATTTTTAGTTGCCTTTCTTTCTTCTCCTAATATTCCTTCATCAAGCTCCACCATCTTTGGATCCTCAGTTGATCCAATATTGACTTCCTCGTATGTTGAATTTACAGTGACTTTCGTCAAACACTTAGTCAAACTCTAATTTCAACCTCCAATAAAACTTTAACATTAATGCAATAAACAACTAGCATTCAACAGTAGTTTATGAGCAGAAATACAAATGACTAAGTAATCTGAAACTTAGCAGCGAAAATAAATGAACAGTGGACAGCATTCGACCATACATTTGACAAGTAGATATTCGGGCAATGCCCTTGGAAAAACCCTGAAGGGAAAACCAACCAAAAGAGATTCTTTATTGTGAGCTCATGAAGAATAATATTCACAAATTACAATAGTACTGTTCAACCTATTAAAATCACTGTACTTATCTCAAATACACAGTCCAAACTCCTAAAAATATAAGCCAAACTAGCACCTCAATTTATGTGCAGCAAGAACAGTCAAATCGTGCGGCCTGTCACTCTTTAACTATTGTACCAGCACCCTCGAAAACAATGCCCAACTATAGTACTTTCAAGTACGGACAGTAAGGATTTACAGTAGCTCAAGGTGCCTCCTAATCCGTGCAACTCTGTCTCAAAATATGCACCCAAAGTGCATTGATTTCAGTGCCAAAGGATGTTGTACAATGCTGTCATTAATGGTTGTACAGTCTGCATTAATGTTCTATTGTACGAACTGATTTAATGTTAAATCTTTCCTTGGGATGTGTGCCCTCTCTTTCCCTTGAGATATGTGCCCCACTATTGTTGCTTCTTCACCCTTTCTTCCAGCTCAATCTTTCTTGGAAAAGTGCCTCTTCACTTTCCCTCTCAATCTCTCTTGAAAAGTGTGCCCCACTCTCTCAAATGCTCCTTTTATTTACTCATTAATGAGTAACTACCCTAACCCTAGATCTCAATGGTTGAGATTCAATCTTTCTCCACAAGATCAACGGACATGACTTAATCTTTCATTGAGTTCACTTAAATCACTTAAGTGACCCAAACTTTATAAAGTCACTTTTACTCATTAAATAATAAAAGACCCCACTTAACTTTATAAAATCACTTTATAAAGTCAAGTCACTAGAGAGAACATTTGCTCGGTCACTTCTGCATGTTGGGCGCCGCCAATGCAGAAGTACCTCCGAGCTACAAAAACTAACACTCCCTCTTAGCCAAGGAGGTACTTCTGGAACCTCAATCGAGATCTTTCTCCAACCCCATCATCTCATATGTTGTTGTAGTTGCTCCCTCTGAACTAGAAGCCTTTGCTCCATGTTAACTGGAAGCCCCTGCTGCTACCTGCATTGAACTTTGATGTGCAGACCTGTCCATCCAAGACATGCCCCTAGGAGTCTACTCACTCTCCTGAGCATCCAACTGTGTCATCTCATACCAACTAAGTCTCCTCACTGTACTGGAAGAAGCCTCACAACCACCAGTCTCTGGTACTGACGCTGACTCTGAATCAAAGAATCCATTGGATCCAACCACAGGCTATCCCAGTAACCTGTATAACCTCTCATACTTGACACCAAGTACTATTGCGGTGTTTGGAGTAGCTCCCTTTGGACATAGAAACACCAGTCCACAGAAGAACACAACTCCACATCCTTCAACCTCCAAAGCTGACACTGAGAGTAAACTCACTGGCAACTCTGGAACAAACAACACCTCGGCCAACTCCAAAAAACCTCCTAACTCTAGTTGGAATCTCACGCATCCAACCGCTTTCACTGCATGTTTGATGCTATCCCCACAACCCACATAGCAGTCGGAGTCTCTCCCTGTAAAAACTATGGAATGCAAACCTCATTCCTATCATATGTTGAGATGCACCACTATCCACAAACCATGCTTCAATGTCCTCGCACACTAGACAACTATTGCCTAAAAGACAAGTCATCAGAGGAAATTCCTTCTCGGACTTCTCAATAAACTCAGCAACCTCAGTTGATGTTGATACCTCTGGATCCTTCTTGCTCTTCTTCTTGTTCAAACATTGACTAGTGTAATGGTCAGTCTAATGACATCCAAAGGATTTCACTTTGCTCGTGTCCTTCTTCTTGTCTTTTCTCTTTCCCACAAGAGAAACATTCTCCTAGCCTGCACCACCCTCTGCCTTCTCCTGATCTCTACTCTAAGAACCCTCTCGAATCTCCTCCTAAGTAAAATCATTCCACAGACTATCCCAAGGGGGAAAGTTCTCTTTACCCACCACACACTTCACGAACACATCCCACTCTTTGGTGAAGCCCTTCAGGGCTATGCGCACCAACTCTGAGGTTGGAACAGTCTCACCAACATCGCACAACTCATCCCTCACCTACCTGATCCAGGTTAGATATGAGGCCACATTCTCTCCCTTGGTCATCCTAGTGTTGTGGAGCTTCTCCCTTAGGGCCATCTTCATATTCTCGTTCTTGTTCTCATATAATTTTATCAATGCATCCCTCATCACCTTGGCTGTCAGCTTCTCAATCAAATATGGGATTAGGTGGTCTCTCACTCCATCCAGGATTATCCTCTGTGCACTTGCTTCCTTCACCTCATGGAGATCTAGGGCAATGGGATCTGATGAAGGCACTTTCACTGTGGTACTCACAAAATTCCATAGCTTGTTCTCCCTGAGAACAACTGCAATCCTCACCTTCCATTGCAGGTAGTTAGAGATCCCCTCCAACCTATCCTCGTACCTGATACTGGAAGCCATTCTTATTCCAACTGACCAAGAATTTTTTTCCCTTCTTCTTCCTAGCAAAAACCCCTACAAGTCATTGCTATCCAAGTGCCAAACTCTTGTCCACTGAACCTCAGAGCCCAAGCTCTGATACCATGTTGAATTTATAGTGACTTTCATCAAACATTCAGTGAAACTTTGATTTCAACCTCCAATAAAGCTTTAACAGTAATACAGTAAACAACTAGCATTCAATAGTAGTTTATGAGCAGAAATACAAATGACTAAGCAATCTGAAACTTAGCAGCAGAAATAAATGAACAATAGACAGCATTCAACCATACATTTGACAAGTAGATATTCGGGCAATGCCCCTGGAAAAACCCTGAAGGGAAAACCAGCCAAGAGAAATTATTTATTGTGACCTCATGAAGAATAATATTCAGAAATTACAGCAGTACTTTTCAGCATATTAAAATCACTGTACTTGTCTGAAATACACAGTCCAAACTTCTAGAAATCTGTGCCAAACTAACACCTTGATTTGTGTGCAGCAAGAACAGTCAAATTGTACGGCCTGTCACTCTTTAACTGTTGTAACAGCACCTTCAAAAACAGCGCCCAGCTACAATACTTTCTGGTACGGACAGTAAGGATTTACAGCAGCTCAAGGTGCCTTGAAATCCATGCAATTGTCTCAAAATCTGCACCCAAAGTGCATCGATTTCAGTGCCAAAGTATGTTGTGCGGCGTTGTCATTAATGGATGTACAATCTGCATTAATGTTCTACTGTACGGACTGATTTAATGTTGAATATTTCCTTGGGATGAGTGCCCTCTCTTTCCCTTGAGATATGCGCCCCACTCTTGCTGCTTCTTCACCCTTTCTTCCAGCTCAATCTTTCTTGGAAAAGTGCCTCTTCACTTTCCCTCTCAATCTCTCTTGAAAAGTGCAACCCTCTCTCAAATGCTCCTTTTATTTACTCATGAATGAGTAACTACCCTAACCCTAGATCTCAATGGCTGAGATTCAATCTTGCTCCACAAGAGCAATGGACGTGACTTAATCTTTCATTGAATTGACTTAAATCACTTAAGTGACCCAAACTTTATAAAGTCACTTTTAGTCATTAAATAATAAAAGACCCCACTTAACTTTATAAAATCACTTTATAAAGTCAAGTCACTAGAGAGAGACATTTGCTCGATCACTTCTGCATGTTGGGCACCGCCAAAGCAGAAGTACCTTCGAGCTACAAAAACTAATATCATATTCATCAGGCTTAATCATCTCATTTTTGTTTTTATACTTGTCATGTCTATCAAAGAAACACTCAAGAAGTATGTGGTGAACCAACCTGGTTCACTATGTAAATATCCGAAATATTTGGAATATAAAGATATTCATAAGGACAATAATTAATATATATAAATGTATATGAAAATATGAGATGATTACAATGAGAATGAGGGCTCACTTATATACCCACGCAGGGGTGCCCTTAACCAATAGTCATGTCCTTTGAGACATGTCCTTTCATTATTAAATAATATTTCATAATTAATAATTATCATTTACTTATTATGTTATTAATATCTATTTTATATGTATATTTATGTTCATAACATTGCCTTCCCCTTAAAAATGCTTTGTCCTCAAAGCATAATCACTTAAAGGCTTCCCTTTTAACTTTTGTTCTGGCACGTGATGTCTTCTCAAATCTTTTGTGCTTGTAGTTGCGACTCTCGCCGAAACAAGATGATATAACCTTCAAATTCCCAAACTAATGTGTTGCATCTTCTAGGGAGTGATCCATTCCAAATCTACTTTTATCAGAATTGTTTGATGATCAATCGTTCGGATGGGGATTCTCAAAAGTCTTTAATAACTTCCTTGAAAATAAAAGTTTCTAGAATAACCCCTTTTTTTGTAACTTAATATACGTGGAATAAATAATATATTCCCTTTACTTTAACTTTGAATGAACCCTTTTTATAATTCCCAATTGAATATATTAATATATGCTCTTTTTTCTTTTGTTTTTTCTTTTTATGTCCTTTTTGAACTCTTTAGGAACTTCGAATATTTTTGTAATAAACCCTTATAAAAACCTTTTCATGGGAAAATTAATATCTTATAACTTTTACTTTGAAAACTCTTTTAATAAGCCTTTTAACTGTACTTTAATGAAAAGTACTTAATATTATATTCACAGATTTCGAAAAAGTTCTTTATTAAATATTCCTCTTCTTCTTGAAATTGACATTTTTATACTTCTTTAATAAAATTCCACTTTTTCCTTAAACTTATGTACTTTTCACTTTAATGAAAAGTGATTTAATACGACCCTTTTGACTTTATATTCGTTAAGATATTAATGTTTTGGCTTCACTTGTAGTTCTTTTAATATTATTACCCCTCTTTTTTGATATAGGATAGACTTGAAATAAAATATTCTTTATAGTGTCTCTTCCACCTTTTATTAAAGGCTTTACTTTTAATAATAAATTTAACTATACTCGATATGTTAAATATTTCATATTTCTTTCCGTTCTTTTAAAAAAAAAATACCAATTGATACCCACGTGACCTTATTGATCCCACTTAATATATATATAATGTTTTTAATTGTTGTTATATTTGGCAATTCGTGACTTATGGTTAGTCATGACTCTTCTGAAACAACAGCTCCAATTGATACAATGCTTTATAATGGTGGCGTTTGACTTCCCTTAATTTTCGGGTTATTCCACACAACCGATTGCCTTTAACTATAGGGATCAAATTACGAAGTTTATAGAATCATGGTCTTTGTGAAAAGATACAATCTGAACACGATATTATGGTCCAGTGACTGAAGTAAACCGCGATATTGGTGATACCCGCAGTGTTATCTCCAAGCAGATCTCGGTTTCCCTTTGATGGATCTTATTCATGCCACGAAAAAAGATCACGGCTGTAAGGGAGTGACGAGTTCAAGCGGTTTCCATTTTAAAATAAAATTTTATATAAGTAATGTTCTGCAACGTTTTGTGTCAGTGTTGTTGTTCTCTTCGAATTTTTGCAGTGGAGAGTAAAATTTTGTGTTGGTCACTTAGGATTACGCAACGACATTCTATTAATCTCACGCTTTTAGTTGTTGATCTATGCCAATTGTTTTGTTTTTTTTTTGTTTTCTTTAACCAACTTTATTTTTTTCTTTTTATTGAATTTCTGGATTGTAAAGGGCCAAGGGTCTGATGTGATTTGATACTATAACATTTTTATAGTAGCGGTCTTTTTCTTTTCATTTTTTTTAATTAACTAAGTTTATTTTTATTTTTTGTAATTTCCAGCAGAGTAATTTGTAATCGTTTCTTTCACGAGATTCTGAACTTTTTAATCGCCACAAGCATGGTTGTGGTCAAGGACCTTGGAATTGGAGAAGCTCCGAAATTTTTTAGTGTGACCAAGGGTCCGATTGTGGTCAAGGACCAGATAATAATTCAGATAAACTCTGAATATTTGAATGGCCAAAGGCTTGCAATGATGTTGCCACAGGCAACAGAATTTGACCTGAGGTCTATGGGCCAAGGGCCAAGATCAGAAACGAAGCTCTGATACCACTGTGGTGAACCAACCTGGTTCACTATGTAAATATCCAAAATATTTGGAATATAAAGATATCCATAAGGACAATACTTAATATATAGAAATGTATATGAAAATATGAGATGATTACAATGAGAATGAGGGCTCACTTATATACCCACGCAGGGGTGCCCTTAACCAATAGTCATGTCCTTTCATTATTAAATAATATTTCATTATTAAAAATTATCATTTACTTATTATGTTATTAATATATATTTTATATGTATATTTATGTTCATAACAAAGTATAAGGCCTCCTAGAATCTTGTTTTCCTTTATTTCTTCTTTTTAACCTTCTTCTATCCAATTGATCTGGTTCTCGGCAAATTCTTGTAGCGATGCAGAGGAGATAGCTACCGCATCGGCTCTTTCATTCAAGTCCATTGGTTCAATCGCTTGGGACTTTGCCTTGTCGAAGTTCATCTTCCACATGTTGACTTCTGCCTTGGGAGCTAATTTTGTTGTAAGCACGGCATAGGATCCAAGCTCTTCAAAGCACACTAATTCGTTCTCAGGGTCCCAAGGATCCTCCATGTAATACTTTTTCATCGACTCTCTGTGTAAGATGATTGGCAGACCCTTAGAGTTACGAATAGTAGCATATGATAAATCCAACTGACTATTGCCTCCAAGGTCAGCAGCCCACTTTTTGGATTGAAGGATTCCCCAAGCATCAAAAACATTTAATGACCACTACATCCATCACAAAACAAATGTCTTGATGAGCAGCCTCCTTAAGCTCATATATGTCCAAGGCAACAGGATCAGCAGTGGGAATAATAACCACAGTGCTGACCAAGTTCCACAGTTTGTTCTCCCTGAGAACAGTAGTCATCCTGACCTTCCACTGCAAATATTTGGAAATGCCTTCCAACCGATCTTCAAATCTGATACATGCAACCATCTTTGTCCTATGGAAAAAAAATAACCACGTTTCCCCTTTTATCCCTGCCAAAATCTAACACTGCTCACTGTACTCAAAGCCCAAGCTCTGATACCATGTAGGAATTTAAATGACAAAATCAGCACAAATAATTTTGTCATACACTTAGCAAAAATTGATTTCAGTCTTAAATGAAAATAACCCACATCACAGCTATACTTCATAAGCTGAACACACATTACTAAGTATATATGCAACGGAAAACAACAATGAACAGCAGTCACAAATCCATGTGCACATTCAAAAATTTAGGCAACCAGCCAGGGAAAGCCCCAATGTGGAGAAACCCGACGAGAGATATTTTATTCAGCATCAGGAAAGTTATATCAGTAGCAGAAATACAATTTTCCAGCAAGAGAAATCACTTACAGCCACACAAAACTGCCCCCACAATCTGTTGTCTTGGAAAATGTGCCCAAAGACTTGTACGGCCTATACGGCCCTGCTGAACAGCACACAGAAAATTGTGCCACGTCCCTATTGTATGGACAACACCAAAAATCACCCCCAACAGCAAGGAAAAATACCAAACAGGTGCCTCAATTTGTGTGCAACAATGCTGCCTCAAAAACAATGCCCTTTTCCTCTGTTGTATGGACTATACGGATCCGTGCCTCCAAATCAGCAGCAAGCTCCAACACTTTCTCACCGCAAAATATCTTGGGATTTGTGCCCAATCTCCCTCGGGAAAAGTGCTCAATTTTGATATCCTTTCCTCTTCAAGCTATCTCTCAAAAATTCCCTCGAAAACAAGTCTTGCACACTGCCCTAGGTTCACTCTTAAAGTTGAAAATGACTTTTCACACCTAAATGTCTTTTCACCTTTCATATCCCTAGATCTAATGGCCAAGATCTAATCTTGCCATTACAAGATCAAGGGACATTATTCATTCCCTCCAAAATAAATCACTTAAAATATTAAAGTACAATTTCACTTTATAACATAAGTGCACTTTATGAAATAAAGTCACTTTAATATTAGAAAGCTACTTTATAACAAGCCACTTTAATATAAGGGCCACAATATTACAACTTTATAAAAGCCTATTACAAAGCCAAGTGCCTAGTAGTGTAAATATGAGGTTCCTCCCGCATACAAGACACAACATGTGAGGTACCTCCCGAGCTACCAAAAGCTAACACTCCCTCTTAGCAAGGGATGTACTCGCTGCCATCACCATCATTCGATCCCATCACATTGTTCGCAGTAGGAGCTCCCTCTGAACCTGGAGCCAACCCCAACACCTGCACAAAACTCGAACCAGAAGACATCCTCCTGACAACTACCCTGAACCCTGAGCTCCTCGGAGAGTCCATCTTCCCACTCTAATCTTTTGTTCGTTCACACCAGTTGAGCCTCCTATCGATGCTCAGAAGAGACCCCCTCTCAGTTGTCTTAGTAATTTCAACAGAGAGG
>JASDQU010946711.1:10022-33181 GCA_032191745.1 Picea mariana | reverse complement strand
GTAAAACGAGCACACAATCTTCTATATTCTAACATTAATAAGGTATAAAACTTAGGGAATTATAGGCAAAATGCACCATGCACCTTCTAGGAGATGGAGTGAAGTGAAATGTAGGTGTGAAAGTGACTTTTACCTAGGTAAAATGTAAGAAAGTGATGTGATACACAATCTACATAGGCAAAATGGTGAAGTGTGGTGAAAACTTATATGTGAAGTGGATTTCACCAAGGGAAAAGTGATAATACGCTTGCAACAAGCAAATTTCCTAGGTGAAATTATGGAAATGACAAGGAACATGAATGAAATCAGATAAGTACATCACCACATTAGAGGATACTCATAATCTGACCATGCATCACAAAGTGAAAGTGACTAGGATATGACTAGGTGATCTCCATGATGTTGGTCCATGAAGAATATGATGCACCACTAAAGCAACCTCCACCAATATCCCAACCTTTGGAAGCCTAGAATGATCACACCAACTTGCAAAAAACCAAGTTTACCACTCATGCAGCATGAGGGATAACATCTAGCTCCAACTTGGGGACATGTGCTCTTAAGAGAAGAGTGCATGAGAACCCTTGAATCTTTGGTTGTACCTGTTGAGAAGAAGGAACTTGGAAGAGAGAAGAAGACCATGTGGCGGGATGGTCTATGTCTCATCCTCAAACACCACATCCAACTTATTACATCAAAATTGGCTTTACAATGAAAGCGACAAACCAACAATACCAAATATATGAAATGAAATGCTCATAATATAAAGCTTATTTATTTCTCTACTCTATTGCTTTTCAAAAGTTTAATTTTCCTACTCCTATTCTACATGAACAAAATACAAGAGCTAGGTGTAATCTACAACCAATGGAGCCACACAAGTTCTTTATTTACATAGAAAACTCTTCCCTTGTGTTTGGCTATGGACCAAAACAAAGATACATTAATTTGTAGATAATCCTTGATAGGTGGGGAACAAAATACAAGAGCTAGGTGTAATCTACAACCAATGGAGCCACACAAGTTCTTTATTTACATAGAAAATTCTTCCCTTGTGTTTGGCTATGGACCAAAACAAAGATACATTAATTTGTAGATAATCCTTGGTAGTTGGGGAACAAAATACAAGAGCTAGGTGTAATCTACAACCAATGGAGCCACATAAGTTCTTTATTTACATAGAAAATTCTTCCCTTGTGTTTGGCTATGGACCAAAACAAAGATACATTAATTTGTAGATAATCCTTGGTAGGGGCCACCTTTGAAGTTTATCTTGAGTAGTGGATCTTTCATAGACCCTCTCCACCATTTCATTTGTAAATTAAGCAACTAAGTTAGGGTTTAAGTTATGCACATCAATTGATTGCTAGTTGCCCCCTAAATCATTCTAGAACCAAGTGAAGGTGGTTATATGTCATGCCAAGTGGTTGCTTATAGCCCTTGATTTTCCCTTTGAAGTTGTTGTATGACCCCATTGCCCAAGCAAGTAAGGCACTAATTTCCCTTTTGTCCAGCATTCCCCTAACCAAGGATTATCTGCAAAGTTGGATTATCTCGAAGAGTGCCTTGCACAAATTACCAAGAGAAACTTAGGGAAATGGCCTTAATGAAGATTAGAAGAATAAAGTATTAATAGACTAATACTTAGGCACTCAACCTAAGGTTTAGGACTTTAAAATATCCCGAACCAGTTAGATGTGTTCACATTGGAAAAAGTGGAAATATGAGAATTGAGGGGTTAATAAGGTATTAAACTTATGGAATTATAGGCAAAATGTACCATGTGCCTTCTAGGAGATGAAGTGAAGTGAAATGTAGGTGTGAAAGTGATTTTTACTTAGCTAAAACGTAAGAATGTGATGTGATACACAATCTAACTTGGCGGAATGGTGAAGTGTGGTGAAAATGTATATGTGAAGTGGATTTCACCAAGGAAAAAGTGATAATATGCTTGCAACAAACAAATTGACTAGGTGAAATTATGGAAATGACATGGAACATAAATGAAACCAAATAAGTACATCACCACATTAGAGGATACTCATAATCTAACCATGCAACAAAAAGTGGAAGTGACTAGGATATGACTAGGTGATTACCATGATGTTGGATCATCAAAAACATGATGCATCATTGAAGCAACCTCCACTAATATCCCAACATTTGGAAGGCTAAAATGATCACACCAACCTGCACAAAACCAAGTTTACATCTCATGCAACAAGAGGGGTAACAAGTGGGTAACAAGTCCTTGATGATTGACACTTGTGAGTGGGAGTTACTAAAGACTAAATATAGGTGGAGTTACAAAGGATTTCATGAGTGAGATGGACATAAATGTGAACATGCACAACAACAATCATTAATGTGAGCATGCATAACAATAACCATTAATGTGAGTATGTATTAGTAAGTCTTTATGCTAAGAAAATAAAAAGGATGCTCCCAAGTATTATCATCACTAACTAAGCAAGTTATTTTTAAACATCGTAACAACTTGTTTTCGGGTTTCTTTGAGTTGTGTTCTTAATTGTCAAGTTTTCATGCAAAAAATGGAGATTCTCGAGAAGAGGTGATATCCCTTTGTTTTTGTGGCTTAAAGAAAGATGAAATATTGAGTTACCTTTTGGATAGGACGTCGAGGGAGACGTCTTAATGAGGTCAACACATTTTATATTGAGATGTGTTTTGTAAAGTTATAATTACAATTATTAAAGGTTATTTTTGAGCTTTTCTCTTATAGTACCTCAAGTTTTATGGAATGAGTGTAGTGATGCTTTTTTTATGTGTTGATTTTAGTTTTATTTATGTGTTGATCTTAGTTGTATTGAGAGTAACGAGGTGCATCTATAATTTGGGTGGTAGATGTGTTAAGTTTTTAATTCCATTAAATTAAATTGAAAAAAATGAGTTCCATATAAATGAATTATTTTTAAAAAGATGACCATAATAATAATTAAAAAAGCTAATAATCAAAATAATAAACTTTAAAAGATGTAATAATCATAATAAAATGGATCAACATAGATCCATTTTAATCTTGATCTTTAAGTATCAATGGATGTGTTTGTGTTTTTATTTTCTTTTGTTCTCTTTTGGTGCTTTTTTTTTTGTTTGCTAGTTTGTCCATGACTTGCGGGACTAGCTTGTGGCTTGAGAAACCGCGACGCAGGGGCATCTAAGCCGTCAAAATCACCCGAGGATCGCACTCAGTTTGAGCCACATCAATCTTTAACATGGCTGGATTTTTTGTCTCTGCAGGTTTCGAACCGGTAACTTAACATCACGGAGTGCCTTAACACCACACTCCATCACCGACTGTCCTACACCTCAGGGACCCCTCTTGGTGCTTATTAGATCTAGGGTTAAAATGGATTTATGCTAGTATGGTATTTCTATTTATGCATGCTTGCAAATTTATTTAATGGGATAAGAATTTCTTATAAAGTAGCATTGCTGTTTTTCGAGGGTAAATTTTTGGGCATTGAGGTCCACTTGGGAAATACAGTTCACCACTCTCTTACCCATTAGCTAGAATGAGATTTGCTGGTACCTTACTAATGCCACACAAATAACTACAAACAACATCTTACTCACATGTACATACCCATTCCTTCCGAAATTAAACATTTGACCTTAAAGAAGAAAACATATATTCTTAACTGATAAGCCCAATTAGGTTGTACAAAAGAAAGTGACACCCTTAAAGCTGATTTTTTTTCTGTCATATCATCATCTTCCTGTCATGTTGGTTTTTTTATGATGCTCAAGTCTTATAAGATTAGAATAACAACTAGTTTTAGTTTATCTTTTTCTGAAGTAGGATCCAGTAGATCTGTTTCGGTGGAAGGATTGACAAGGACAGCTGAATTCTTCGTCCCTTTCCACGAGCTCACGTGTATCGTTATTTTTGTTGTTACATCTTACAGGTATCTAAAGAGCGGACCTGGAAATCTTGAGAGAGATGTTGAAAGAAAGTTCAGCTATGCATTGAGTAGGGAAGATCTCGAAAATGCTATCATAGGTGGACCATAAGTAAGCATTTTTAGAAAATGTTTCGGTGAGTTACTCTGTAAATATTATTATGTTTTAAATTTCCTCATTCGATTTAGTTAGCCTTAGTCAATTACATGTTTTTTCTCATTCGATTTAGTTAGCCTTAGTCAATTACATGTTTTTTCTCTGTTGACTGAAGGAAGCTCAAAGAGCTTACCTCCTTGTCTTAGTATTGGATACGAGCATCAACCATTCATATAAGAGAAATGCCGTGGACATAGATTTTCTTCAAATTAAAACATGCAAATGTGTATAGCTTGGGTAATTTCTTTTTGGGAAGAAAACCATTTTACATTGCACAATTTTCGTGTGGTATTTAATTTAATTCAATTAGCATTTGGATATAATAAATGAGGTCACAATTAATTTTCAATGGGACATAAATAAAATGTACATTAAATCTGTAATATTAAATTTGTAAGTACAGTTTTCATGTAATTCCATTTAATCTTTTAATACCGTTTAATCTGCTCATTTAGGTTTCTGTGGTGAGAGATTTGTTTAGAATTTGTCGGAAGAACCACAGTGTTATTGACAGCTTGTCGTCAACGTTTCGGATCCACAACAGGATCCATCTTCAGGACAAAAAAGCTTGAAGAAAAATAAGAGAGGAGCCCTTAATAAATAATGACGAGGATCCATCTTTTAATAGAAAGAGCTATTTTCTCTTTGAAAAAAAAAATGAGATCATATTAATTAAAAAGACGTTTGTCACTTAGATCCATAGTTAAAAATTGTTTTGTGGTATAAAAAAGAGGCATTTTTTTCCTGAAAACATATTCATTGATATGTACAAAATATTGGCCATAAAAATCCCTACATTTACATTAGGAATATACTTGTATACCAACACTACATATGCACAAAGATTACATGCATTAAAAAACCTATTATACTTGAATATTATAATACTTTTAAGTGATAATATGTAGTAGAAATATACTTGTATATCAACACTACATATGCACATAGATTGCAGGCATAAAAAAACTTATTATTCTTGAATGCTTTTAAGTGATTATATGCAGTGGAAATGAACTGCATTGTAACTTTTTAGCAGCTAGACCCATTTCACTTGATGTTGGGATTACAATTTAAAATTTCAACCTTGCTTAGACTTCTTCAAAAGTTGGTGCTATGCAAATAGGAAATATGCTGTTGAGGGGCCTCCCATGGGGTGTTAATTGTATAGAAGTGCATTCTACAACTCACTGTAAGGTTTATAAATCAAAATCTAAAAAAGGTTGTCAAAGAACGAGCACCTCACTTTTCCTAGTTAACCAATACATTGTCGATAGAAAAAAGGAGAAATACGAGGGTGGGCTTCGATCCACTTGTGTGTGCTTGAGTCATAGATCATTATATATATATTTTTCTCCAGGAACCAGGGCAATGCTCGTAGAGCTCTCCCCTTTGTTCCCTGGAATTTCTAAATGGAAGGCAGATCAACTACTAGTAGCATAGGTGGTTGGTAACCTGAGCTAATGGTAACACCAAGAAACTATGAGATTTGATCCCAAGACCCAAGCTAACCTAGATGTGGCAAAATTTCATCCCTATAATCTTATATGGAACCATTAGCACCATTTAGTTCATTCACAAACACAAACCATAGCATGTCACTTGGTGAGACCCAAACCTTGTTGTGGGCTATATTAGCTACTAACTTTCACTATCCCTATAAACCACCATTGACAAAATTTGCTAAATTTTAGTGTTTTAGGCCTTGTTTTTGAAACAATTATGAATTCTCTTGACTTAAATTAATGCACTACTGAAATGGTCTAAATTTTTGTATTTTATCATGTTCTTTCCCTTTGAATTCATGAGTATTTATGATGACAATACTTGTATATATTTATATGGGATGAATGTGATACCCTAGTTTTGATCCCTAGTTCAGTATCTTATATGTATATGATGAATGGGTAAAATCAGAATGATATAATATGTAAAGATTGTACAATGAATGATACTAAAAAAAATACATTGCTTGCTGCAAAAGAGAAGGACATAAGAATGGGGGGTTATCACTCACAAGAGGGAAACAACAAGGGGGCTTAAGTAGGTTAAGGAAAAGGACTTTAGTAAGTAATTTAACACAAAGTCTTTGTAACTTTAATTATGTCCCTTGATTATTAACTAATAATTATTTTATCAAGCATTGGGGGGGTTAGTGCATGAAGGAGGTATGTGGGTCTCTGTAAGGATACATGGCCCCTTCACGCCATGCAACTTAAGCTATACCTTTTCTCCATGCAAGTGAACTATCATTTGGTGGAAGGTTTTGATGAAGGAGTTCGGATGTTGTTGGGGGTGTTGTTCGAATTAATAGAGAGTTTGAACTATCGAGAGTTCGGATTACCCTATGAACTATCCTTTGGTTGGAGAAATTAGGAGATTTATCCTTGAGCAAACTGCCATGAACATATTGTAAATGAATTATAAGAAGCTACAACCATGAATTTTGTGAGAATTATCGTTGTATGGATGATAATTACTGTTATCGAGTAAAATTAGCTCTGTTATCGAGTAAAATTAGCTATCACTGATAATACCTGGAATCCTAGTAGTGAGATTTCCTGGTTAGCTTTTGCTAGAGCCTTGGAGGAAAGCGAGATAGCTTGAGGTACTGTTGAGAGAGAAGGGTATCCTATTCCTTGGGTTGTGCAGACTGATGGGGAAGAGGGATGTGGATTGAGATTGTCGTGGATGTAATCATTGATTGTGAACTTGGGAATTGGGTTGGGAGAAGAGAATTAGAGCCAACCATAGGAAGAGTTGCTCTTGTGGATTCATAGTCTCAATTCAAGGGTGGCATTTATTGCAGAGAGAACTGGTGCAACAAAGAGCCTATGGTTGGGTGGAACATTCGTCTTCTATAACCAATGGACAATTTCCAAACAGATAAGTGTTCATGAATGCACTTGTGAATTGTGCTAAATTAATGTTGAATTATTTCCCAGTTTGTTCAGCATTGATTCCCTATACTAGCATGTGTTTATAAATTATGGTCTCATGGGTAAATGAATGGTTTCATTATGTTGCATAAATATGTACAGTCATGTCTGCATATGATAAATAGTTAATAACAAAACAAGGAGATATGATATCAAAGCAAAAATTAGCATGAATATGGGTGGTTAAGAGAGTACTCCATATCCTCAAAGTGCACATAAGGTATACAAAACATTATAGAATGTTATTAGAGCAAAAAATAGTGTGAATTTGGGTGCTTAAGAGAGTATCCCATATCCTCAAAGTGCACAAAGGGTCTTGGGTACATTATATAATTGTATTAGAGCTATTGGTTACAACATTGAGGCTGTATGGGCCATAAGTTAGTCTTAGATATTAGAGAATTGCTTTAGAATTCTTCATAACTTGAGAAGAAAGATGACACTGGCCTTGATTTGATAAAACCGAAGAAGTGCACAATTACCAACAATTGAAAGAAAATGATACAGACCTAGAATTGAGATGTATCTAATAGTTTTATTGGTATGCACACTTCTTGTAGAGTCAAAGCTACAACAAGGACATAATTGAAGAATATTATTGAAGAGGAGACATGGAAGATGGAGAAAGACATGACATCCATGATGAAGAAGTTAGAGGCCTGACTATCTGCATAAAAGAGACAGAGTTTAATGAGCATAGAAAGAGAATGGAGTCATTAGAGTTAGTAGAAACTATAAGGAGCTTGAAGATAGAGCCGATCTATAATGTTGATAATGAGATGATGTTAAAAGCTTAAGAGGAACAAAATTAGTTGAACACTTAGCTACTACATAAATTAAATCATTTTCAAAAGTAAATGAAGCATGGATTGGGTTGAAGGTGTGAGGAAGAGTCCATTCAAAAATAGAAGACCATGGAAGATGCAGGCACTTAAAGAAGTCCTACCAAAACGCGAAGGCATTATTACTCACCAACACATTCAACGAGGAAGCCATATGCATTTGAAGAATCAAAGAGCAACCTAGAAGTGTCTCTATTTAGACATCAAAGGAGAAGGTATGGGAAAAAGCGGTTGCAAGGAGAGCTTAGGAAGATCAAGACACCAACCTTTGATGGTGAAAAGAAGATGGGAGAGGATGTTGTGTTAAAATATTCGATGTGCTTGTTTAACCATAAACAATATCACAATATTGTCACCCAACCATAGGCATGCAACCACCCCCGAGCACCATAACCTTTGCTAGTTAGAATGATTTCGGAAGCAACAATAGAACCAATAGATAACCAAAAGAGCACATCTTTCTTCACAGATAGTGCACTAGACAGAAAGTCCCAAAACCACAGAATAAGAACAATACTCAATTGCAGCAGTTGCAATTGCACTTACCAAGAATACCACCAAGAATATCAGAATACCACCAATAATGTCACCAAGAATACCACCAAGAGATACTAGAAAGTAGGGCGCATATCTTAGTCTAGATAACGCTAGAGAGAGAGATCGAGAATCACTTCAGAAGATCCACTTTCCATTCTTGCAGCTGCAACATCAAACTTGTGCTATACTTGAGAGAGTGAGTGAGGTGAGTGAGTACAAATGAGCTCAAGCGCCTCCTATTCATAGTGGTTCTTGTCACCTGTCTGGGTCGATTTGTCCTTCTAGAAGTTAATACTTCAATATTTATTATTTTACTGAGCCGACTTGTCTTCTAGGGTTTTTACACATCTGTTTAGGGTTTCTCTTGCTTCCAGAATATTCTATTTTAGCCAAAGGTTACACATGGAGGTTAATGCTTTCCGCAACTACCATAATATCAACACTCCCTCCTAGCTAGGGAGGTATTAACTGTAATGGTCTCAAACACATCCATCCATTTCACATGGTATGGGCAAGGCTCACATAGTCTTGAAGACCATTCTACAGGTAGCATCATCATAGCCAAACATGCTATCTTATGATCATGCAGATCAAGTCGCAAGCATCATCATCATTATCCATCTCGCTGACAATCACCTCCAACACTACTGGTTGGCACACCAGCCTAGGAAACACCTTCAACACCACTGGTAGTCTCCATGGAAATCCAATAGTAGTACACAGTTACTACAATGCTATCCAATAGATCACAACAATGTCGATCCATAGTAGTACACAACTACTATCCAGTGGTACACAACCACTCCTATTAGTGCACAACTACTATCTAGTGACACATAGTCACTACCAGTGGAACACATCCACCATAGTAGTACATAACCACTGTCTAGAGACACAGTCTCCACTGCAATCAACTAATAACTACACAAGCTATCACCATGCAGTACAACAATCTCATGGCATCAAATCATATCATCGTCTACATCATCTCTCGAGGCCATACTCCATCTGAGTAATCGGGCATGATGATGAATAAGTCATGTGCTGGAATCAATGCACTCAACATAGTGTCTTGCATAAGTCACTCACTCAACAGAGTGATACATGGACCATTCTTCTAATCTGGACATACGTCCTAGAAGAATGACTGTCCCAACAGATGCTGAATGCCCCACAATGGGCTACACGGACCATTCTCTCCACTGTATCATCTCTAAGCCATACTAGCATGATGTGAATGCATCATATCTAAGCTATACTGGCATGATGTGGAGTATCATTTACATCATCTCTAAGCCGTATTAGCATGATGCGAATGCATCATATCTAAGCTGTACTGGCATGATGTAGATCAATGTCTCTGCATTCTAAGCCGTACTAGCATGGTGTCAATGCACCATCTCTAAGCTGTACTGGCATGATGTGAGTCATCTACATTATCTCTAAGTCGTACTAGCATGGTGTCAATGCACCATCTCTAAGCTGTACTGGCATGATGCGAGTCATTTGCATCATCTCTAAGTTGTACTAGCATGATGCTACTGCATCATATCTAAGCCGTACTAGCATAATGCGACTCATGCATATGCATCATCTCTAAGTTGTACTAGCATGATGCTAATGCATCATATCTAAGTTGTACTAGCATGATGTGTCTCAAGACATCTATATCATATCTAAGCTGTACTAACATGATGCTGACGCATCATATCTAAGCTGTACTAACATGATACAGATCAACACTCCTTCTCAACCAAGGGAGCAATCTCCACAAGTCCCAGCTTGTTCCTCAAGTATGTAAACTTTATCTTGGACAAAGTCTTTGTCAAAATATCAACTGTCTACTCATCGGTGGAGATGTACTAGAGAATCACTTCTCCCTTCTGGACTTTATTACCGATAAAATAATACTTGATCTCAATGTGCTTCGACTTGTCATGGAACATGGGGTTCTCTGAAAGCTTCACACAACTCTGATTCTCACAATATATCACAGTCGAATCCAACACCTGATCAAATAGTCCAAAAACCAGCTTACAGAGCCATATTGCTCCCATACAAGCATCACAAGTTGCAATATACTCTACTTCTGTAGTGTTGAATGCAACAGACTTTTGTTTCCTGCTAGCCCATGATATCATAGTAGAGCCCAAACTGAAACATATAACATAAGTACTCTTCCTGTCCTCTGCACTCCATGCCCAATCTGAGTCAGTAAATTCATGCAATTGTACAACACTGTTTGAGTCATATCTCAAACCATAGTTTTAACATCCCACAAAGAAATCTTAAACTGTGCTTTGCAGCTATCCAATGCTCATGTCTAGGTACCATATGGAACTGACTCAACGTGTTCACAACAAAGCAAATGTCCGACTGAGTATTAACCAAATACATCAATGAGCCAATCAACTGCTGATACAGGGACGAGTCTAGTGGATTAGAATCAAAGTCTCTCAACTTCTTCAGATCTGTCGCCATGGGAGTTGCCATGGATTTGCAATCCATCATCCCAAACTTCTAAAGGATCTTTACAACATACTTCCCTTTCCCTAGGAAGATTTCACCACGCTTCTGCCATACTTCTAGTCCCAAATAATAATGCACGAGACCAAGATCCTTCATATCGAATTCAGAGGCTAGCTCCCTCTTACACTGAATAATGAGAGGCTCTGCACCTGTTAGAAACAAATCATCAACATATAGTAGTAGGATCACATGTGCATCAAAGGTAAGAACTTAGAGAACGCATTCGGGTCAAGACTATAACGCGCTATCCGGATTCCCCTACCTCAACACGCTCGCTCGCTTCTCTAATTACACCACTACTTCGCTGGAAGAACGGTTTGGTATAATCGCCAGGATTTCAATTTCACAACCTTGTAATAAAGGTTTGGATCAGAATAGCTCTTGGAAAATCCAAGTCTCGTCAAGTAACTATCAATTCGTGCATACCGAGCTCTTGGAGCTTGCTTAAGTCCATGCAAGGCCTTCTTTAATCTGCATACATGAGTTTCTCTCAGGTGTACCTCAAAACCTTGAGGTTGCTCTATGTATACTTCTTCCTTAATTACTCCATTGAGAAAAGCGGTCTTTACATCCGTCTGATGTAAAATCCAACCCATGGATGATGCAAGAGATATGATGGCTCTAATAGAGGTGTATCTGACAATTGGAGCAAACGTCTCATCATAGTCTTCTCCCTCTTGTTGGGAGAACCCTCTAGCCACGAATCTTGCCTTGTATTTATCAATACTCCCATCTACTACATGATTTATCTTGTAAACCCATTTTGAAGTGACTACAAACTTTCCTTCAGGTCTAGGCACAATTTCCCATACATCATTTTTCATGATGGATTGATATTCCTTCATCATAGCTTCCTTCCATTCCTTCTTCTTGACTGCTTCTTCAAAAGTGGAAGGTTCTTCATTGACAAGATTTGTCATGAGTGCCGCATAACTAGAGAACCTTTTGGGCGTCTTGCTCTCCCTGAAGGTGTCACTAGGAGCTTTATGTCTTTCTGCTTCTTTCCGGTCTCAACTACAATAATTGGTTCCACAGATTCAAGTGGCTGTTCTGGATCTTCATTGGAATGTTCCGAGGAACATGTAGTTTCTTCATTGGGATCTTCATGTTCCTCTTCATCGTTGGAGTCCATGGAATCTTCTATAGATTTCTTGAAGGCAACCTTCCCATCAAAAGTCATGTTCCAACTAATTTTAACCCTCTGTTGACCTGGGACATAGATTCTGTAAGCTTTTGATGTCTCATTATATCCAACGAATATGCCCTTCTTTCCTAAAGGTTCCAACTTCTCCCTTTTTCCCTTGGGAACATGGATATAGACAGGACAACCAAAGATCCTCAAGTGTTCAACACTTGGCTTCTTTCCGGAGAAGGCTTCTTCTGGAGTCATGTTCTTCAATATACGATGAGGACTTCTATTATGAACATATACGACTGTCATAACTGCTTCTCCCCATAGAAACATGGATAGACTTTGTTCATTCATTATTGCCATAACAGTTCTTTAATAGATCAGTTCTTTAATAGATCAGTTCTTTCTTTTTGCCACACCATTCTGTTGAGGATTATGTGGGACAATTAACTCCCTCCTAATCTCGACTATTTTACAAAGGCAACGAGCTCCTTGGAGGTGTACTTTCCTTCATTATCGAACCTAAAGATCTTTATCTTCCGCTTAGTGAGGAGGTTGATATTGGTCCACACACATCAAAGTGAACGATATCCAAAACTCCTTTTTCTTTACATGCTTCCTTTAGAATTGGTACTTGGTGAGATCACCTGCCTCACCACTTGATGGAGTCATCTGCTCCATCTTTGCAAATGTCATTGTAGCTCCTTATCAGAGCTATCGCCTGCGACCTGCCCGAAACACGAACAACAAGAGAAAAATTATTTCCAATAACATTTTCATAAGAACATATCTAAGGTAACAATGATGGTAGTCATTATATAATTACCAAGGTGACCTGCTCGGGAGAAAAACAAGAAATATCTCCCAGAGGAGATGTTAGTTCATTTTGCAAACAAGTGCAATAAGCATCTATATCAATAGTACTTACATAAAACCAAGTATACCTAGCAATAATAGAACCTTTCAAAGATTTTTGTCACAACTATAGTGTTTACTTGAATTGTAGCAACTATCAAACTTGATATGTGCAAATTGAAACTTAACAATTTGATCAATCAAACCTGGAGCCTCAATTGCTAGGGAGGATGTGCTTGTTCCTCTGAATGTACTGAATCCAAGTTGACTGCTTGGACAAGGTCTCTTGTACATCCCCTGCAAACACACTCATGCTTTGCTGGATGATATAACTTAGAAAGCATATACAAGTATGTACCTTTGAAATTTGTAGTATTGTTTAGCTTGTCTTCTAATCTGAAACTAGACACCATCTTGACAAGAAGAGGTTAGAAACTGAATAAAAAAGGTTCAATGATTAGAACAAGCTAGAAACCTTGAAATTTCAACTTTGACCACAAAATCAATTATGACCAAAAGTCAAACTTTGACTTTGACTAGTCAACCTTTGACTTTGAACAAGAACTCAAACTTGATGTTTTTGCTGGTTGAGGGAACCAAAGGGTGCACTAGGCTAGGGCGCACTAGAATATCCAAAAATTAGGTTCAATGCTTCACTTAAGGTGCCCAAAGAATTAGATTAGGGTTTGCTGCAACTGCAAAATCAGAAACCCTAGTTGCCGTTGCAACTAGTGCTACAACGAGCTTGACAAAGAACTCCCGCTCTAACTTCCAACGGTTAGACTGTTATGAAGGTATTATGGGCCCATAACCAGTTAAAATATTCGATGTGCTCGTTTAACCATAGACAATATCACAATATTGTCACCCAACCATAGGCACACAACCACCCCCGAGCACCATAACCTTTGCTAGATAGAATGATTCCAGAAGTAGCACTAGAACCAACAAATAACCAAGAGAGCACATCTTTCTCCAAAGATAGCGCACCAGACAGAAAGTCCCAAAACCACAGAACAAGAACAATACTCAATTGGAGCAATTGCAGTTGCACTTACCAAGAATACCACCAAGAGATACTAGAAACTAGGGCACATATCTTAGGCTAGATAGCGCTAGAGAGAGAGAAACCAAGAATCACCCCAGAAGATCTACCTTCCATTCTTCCAGCTGCAACTCCAAACTTGCGCTATACTTGAGAGAGTGAGTGAGGTGAGTGAGTACAAATGAGCTCAAGCGCCTCCTATTTATAGTGGTTCTTATCACATGGCCGGGCTGACTTGTCCTTCTAGAAGCTAATACTTTAATATTAATTATTTTATTGAGCCGACTTGTCTTCTAGGGTTTTTACACATCTGTTTAGGGTTTCTCTTGCTTCCAAAATATTCTATTTTAGCCAAAGGTTACACATGGAGGTTAATACCTCCCGCAACTACCATAATATCAACATGTTGAAGCTTGGTTGTTGGGAATAAGGACATATTTTTTGCTGCATAATTATTCATCCAATCTAGAAGCCAAAATTTCCATATACAATCTCGGGGGGAGGCTTCTATTTGATGGGACCAACTGACACAAGATAAGCTCATCAACGAGAGGAGAATTTCTTGGAAGTAGTTCAAGAAGTATTTCCAGTAGCAATATATTTTTGGGCACTACTATGACAAAAAGATGTAGGATTTTTTTGAACTCAAGTTGGGAAATATGACTATGGAAGAATATGAGAAGAAGTTTTTGGAGTTGTTGAGGTATGTTAGCTATATTAAAGATGAGAAGGCAAGGATACAAAGATTCTTAAGTGGGTTGCCTACATTCTACAAAGATAAATTTCAGTTTGATAAACCTATGACTCTTGAAGAGACAATCAATAAGGAAAATACTTGTATGACTAGAGCAAACATAGAGTGAATTTTCAAAAGTCTTGGAAAGATAAGAAAGAGGACAAGCAAGATCAGAGGAAGAAGGGATTTCAACCTCCTTTCTTCGAGAACAATCCTAATACAAATCACCAGATCCAACTAGTTCAACATGGATCTAAGATGGCCAAATCCTTGGTGAAAGGGCAAGACAAGTAATAAAATGTTGGGGATGTGAAGGAGACCATTTGTACAGATATTTCCTTGAAAAGGAAGGAAAAATGAGGAATTCCCACAACATATAGGAGGCAACTACAGTGGAAGATGTGGGTAGGAACATCCCAAGAATATATACTGCTATGGAAAATCAACTAGCGGACCATCAATCAAACATGATTGAGGTTGAAGATAAGAATACCAATCAACTTTTCAAATGGTGAGAAGGAAACGATTCAAATGGTGAGAAAGGGGCCCACTTGAGAAATCAAGATCGATCTTGAAAATGGACAAGGAAATAGCTTGAACAATGAGAAGAGGGTTGGATTGAGGAGTCGACCTTGATATTGAAATCAATCAAGGAAATAACTTAAATAGTGAGAATGGGGCCCAATTGACGAATCAAACTCAATCTTGAAATCAACCAAGGAAACAACTCAAATAGTGAGAAGAGGGTGCAATTGAGAAATTGGTCTCGATCTTGAAATCAACCAAGGCAAAAATTCAAATAGTGAGGAGGGGGCTTGATTGAGGAATCGAGCCCAATCTTGAAATTGGCCAAGGAAATAGCTCAAATAATGAGAAGGGGTATCAATTTGAGGAATCAATCTTGATGTTTAAAATCGGCCAAGGAAATACTTTGAACTAGTTAAAAAGGTATTGGTTGAGGAATTAGGTTATACTTTGAAATTGGGCCAAGGCAGTATCTCAAACAAAGAGAAGGGGGCCCGATAGAGGAATCAATCACGATCTTGAAATCGAAAGGCATGACTATACAAATTTATGAAACCTAAATGTAGTCATTCCATTATTCATAAAACCATAAACCATAAATAATAAGTTTGACAGTTCACAGGGTGAACTCCCAATCTATGATAAGTTTGGCTCTTTGATAATTGAATGGAAATCCCTCTTCAAACTCCCCTCTGAAACCTTCAAAATTTAATAGAAACAATATGCTTACATGGAAAAGGTAAGGATTTTAGTTGCATGGCATGAAGAGGCCATGTATCACCTTCATGCACTAATACCCCCAAGGCTTAATTAAACTATAATTAGCTAATAATCAAGGACTATTGATTTTTACAAGACTTTGGGTTAAATCCCCGTACTAAGGCCTTGAAGTCCCCTTGTTTTTCTCTTCTTGTGGAGTCATATGCCTAATTCTTTTTGTCTTTATCTTCTGCAACCAATGATTTTGTCCTATATTCTACACTTTCCTCGATGCATATCACCATTATATGCATTCACAACATTTTTTTATTTTTATTTTTTACATCAAAATTTTCAAAATAAATGTAAATATTCCTCCTGCATTGCATCCTCTAGATCCCATGTTGCTTCTTCAGAGTTGTAGTAGGTCCATTGGACCTTTATCTACCTTATGAATTTGTTCCTAAGTGCAACAACTTTCCTGTCCATTATACACACTAGTTGTACATGATAGTTTCCTTTTGGTTCCTCTTGAATCAAAGTCCAATCAACGACATGGTTAGGGTCACACACATACTTTTTTAATAACGACACATGAAACACATTATGCACTGGTATGGCAGTAGGAAATGCAAGCATGTATGTAGAAGGTCCTATCCTATCCAAAATATCAAAAGGACCACAATATCTAGCTACTAATTTAGTGCATCACTTTCATAAACAAATGATCCCCAACTTCAAATTCCCTCAGTGTTCTGTCTTTATCTACATAATTATTTTTCCTATCTTGTGATACCTTAAGTTTTGCTTGATTTTGACCTTTTGCTATTCCATTTCTCTAATAAATTTTGGCCGAATTAATATTTTGTTTGTTGGAATGTGCCAACTGTTAAAATTTCTCTTAAGCAGTTAAGTGTATTCAATATTCTTTAACTTTAGACTATTAAAACAATAACTGCATGCATAAGGATCACTGAAAGAAAGACATCCACAATATACACAAGGTTTATCCTGGGAAACCCTCGCGGGGGAGAAAACCCAACAAAGCTTCTTCAATATAGATTCTTCAAAAAGTATAATGTCTCTCTCAAGAGAGATGTCACCAAACAGAAGATAAACCATAAACCCTAACCAGAATAGGGTAGCACACCACTAGACCAAGATAGTTCTCCAACAGATAACCAAAACCCTTCACTAGAACACCCTTCCTCTGTAGCCGCGTCTCCTCCTTAGACTTGCACACTTTTACTTGTGTGAGAGAGCTTGTGTTGTGTGTTCTTAAAGTGAGGCGCCTAGCCTCTTATAAATACAAGTTGAGCCACCCAGAAATAGGTCAGGGCTGACTTGTATACTTTACCCTTATAATTTACAATTGACTTTTGCCAAGGCACAATAGGGCCGACTTTTACAAAGGCACAATAGGGATGACTTTACAAATATAACATAATATTATTCTTTAGGGTTTTGTCTTGGTCTAATATAATAAGAATATCTTCTGAAGCTACTCAAATTTCAACACTCCCTCTTAGCAAGGAAGGTATTCTTTTGGCACGATTATCACGACTGCTTCTACGCTTCTCTACACTTGACTATTGACTTGTTGAATTTCCATGAATCTATATTGAAGAATTTTTGTAACCACATCATGCATCCAAGGTCTCATTATTCTTCCAGGATTTATGTCATCATGGGGCTTTAACTCGCCAACTCACACAAAATCTGGCATCTAGTTTGTAAAGAACTAGTAACTCGCCAGTTCACACGAAATCTGACATCTAGTTCATAAAGAACTAGTAACTTGCCAACTCACATAGAATCTGGCATCTAGTTATTAAAGAACTAATAACTCGTCAGCTCACACATAATCTGACATCTAGTTCATAAAGAACTAGTAACTTGCCAGCTCACACAAAATCTGGCATCTAGTGCATAAAGAACTAGTAACTCGTCAACTCACACAAAATTTGACATCTAGTTCATAAAGAACTAGTAACTTCTGGTTGGCACACCAGGAAACTGGTCCACAATGACCAGACATCTAATCACAAGGATTAGGCGATGTAGTGCACACACACTACCCATCTAGCCCAAGGCTAGGAAACACCTCCAACCACACAGGTTGGCCCACCGGCTTGAAAATATGGGTAACTAACTAGCCCCGAAGGCTTGGCATCTGCTAACCTTGTGTGAGGTCCTGCTGACTGTTGCCACAGTCAGTAACGTGCCCGTGAATGACTACCCATTTCCACTGCCACATGCTGATGTTGCTTCCCTGGAATCACATCTGTAACTCATCACTCCCTCTTACTAGGGACGTCCTTTTGGACCACACCAAGCTTGTCTCTGAAGTATACAAACTTCACTCTCGACAGAGGCTTGGTCAACACGTTTGCTATCTGCTCATTTGTAGTGACATATTGGAGCGTCATTGCTACCCTCTGTACCATATCTCTGATATAATGGTACCTGTTCTCGATATGCTTAGACTTGTCATGGAACATTCGGTTCTTTGTCAACTTCACACAACTCTGGTTGTCACACCAAATACAAGTTGCCTCTAACTCGAGATCAAACAATCCTGCAAGCAGCTTTCGAAGCCACACTGCTTCGCTGCTAGCTGAACACATTGCTATATACTCTGCCTGAGCTCTACTGAGCGCCACACTAGTCTGCTTTTTGCTAAACCATGAGATCATAGATGGTCCCATACTAAATCAACATTCAGATGTACTCTTTCGGTCTGGAATACTACCGGCCCAATCTGAACTAGTAAAGCCTTACAGGCTTCACGATCTAAATCATATTTGAGTCCATAATCAATTGTACCCTTCAGGTACCTCATCACATGTTTTGCTGCAATCAAGTGAACACCTCTTAGCTCAATCATATAGAGACTCAATGTGTTCACAATAAAGCATATATCTGGCCTCGTGTTCATTAAGTACATCAATGAACCAATAATTTGTCTATACATAGTGACATCCACTATCTCTAAAGATGTATCACTCAATAACTTTAGATTTGTCACCATCGGTGTAAGCATGGCCTTACAATCCATCATTCTGAATCTCTTCAGAATCTCTACAACATATTTTCCTTGGTTAAGGAAAATCTCACTCGGTCTCTACCATACCTCTAGACCTAATAAGTAATGCATCATACCCAGGTCTTTCATCTCGAATTCTGTAGCAAGCTTCCTCTTACTTTCAGTGATGAGCTTCTCATCTCCTGTCAGAAACAAGTCATCCACATACAATAATAATATCATTGGTCCACCATCCACAACCTTGAAGTGTAGGTTGGAATTTACTTTACTCTTGGTATAGCCCAAGCTCATTAGGAAGATGTCAATTCTACCGTACCATGCTCTGGGTGCTTGCTTTAATCCATACAAGGCTTTCTTCAATCTGCACACATGTGTCTGACTGTCATGTGTCTTGAAACCTTGTGGCTGCTCCACATACACTTCCTCTTTTATTACACCATTTAGAAAAGTTGTCTTCACGTCCACCTGATGTACCTTCCACTTCATCACTACAACTATTGCAAGTATAGCTCTAATCGAAGTGTATCTCGCCACAGGAGCAAAATTCTCCTCATAATATATTTCATTTTTCTGGGAGAAACCATGCTTGCCTTGTAATTCTCGATACTTCCATCTGCTAAATGCTTTGTCTTATAAATCCACTTGGAACTTACCACTGTATTCTCTTTCGGTCTCAGAACCACATCCCAAACATCATTCTTTATAATGGATTGGTACTCTTCAACCATGGCATCCTTCCATTCTTTCTTCTCTACGACCTCTTCATAACTAGTAGGATTAGCGTCAATAATTTCACTTAACAATGCCACATAACTAGAGTATGGTCGTGGTCTCTTGCTTTCTCTGAAGGATCCATCTGGAGCACCATACTTCTCTGCATCTTGAATAATTTCTCGAGCCCAAGCTAGTCTCCTCTTCTTAGTATTCATCTCTTGGGATGAATTTGCAGGTCTCTGTGGTTCTTCCATATCATGATATTCTAGTACAATATCATCACCTGCATCTGTATCTGTAACTCCAGGAGCTTCATGCTCCTCATCATGGATCTCATTTGTATGAGTCTGCCTTGATCTACTGAATGTCGCATCCTCATCGAAGGTGACATCTTTGCTAGTCTCAGTGTGTCGGTGACCAGGGATGTAAACTCTGTATGCCTTTGATGTATCACTGTATCCAACAAATATACCCTTCTTCCCTGAAGGCTCCAACTTCGATCTCTTGTCCTTGGGGACATGCACATATACTGGAAAACCAAATATCCTTAGGTGGTTGACCTCTGGATTTTCACCTGTAAACATCTCTTCAGGTGTCTCGTTCCCAAGTACATGGTGGGGACTTATGTTATGCACATATACTGCAGTTCTGGCTGCTTCTGCCCACAAATGCATCGGTAAGTCTTGATCATGAATCATGGCCTTCACTACTTCCATGATTGTACGATTCTTTCTTTCTGCCACACCATTCTGTTGAGGATTGTAGGGAGTAGAGAGCTCCCTCTTAATCCTAACTTCCTTGCAGAATGTCTTGAATTCATTTGATGTGAATTCTCCTCCATTACCTGATCTCAAAATTTTTTTTTTTTTTTTGAAAGGTTTTCAACAAGTGCCTTGAATTCTTTAAACTTGTTGAATACTTAACTTTTAGCTTTCAAAAAATAAATCCAAGTTTTACGTGAGAAATCATCAATAAAAGAAACATAGTATACATACATGCTAAGTGAAGTGGCTGACATCGGTCCACACACGTCTGAATGTATAATGGCCAAGGCTCCCTTGGCTTTGCTATCACTACTTGGAAATGGTTTCTTCTCATTCTTGCCTTGTGCGCATCCCTTGCATATGCCTTCATGATTCACTTGGATTTCTGACAAACCTGTCACCATCTTGCTCACGATTGGTAGGGATTTGTAATGTATGTGAGAAAATATATATGCCAAAGCTCACTTGGAGTAACTGTACTGTGTACTAATGCTGAAACTGAATGTCCCTTTAACTTGTAAAGGCCTCCTTCTTGAACACCAATCACTACAACATCATCAATAGATTTTCCTTTTGCCCACATGAGAACTTCACAATCAATGAAAGCAATTCTGAATTCTTTCTCATCCAAAGCTGAGATAGAAAGGAGATTCTTCTTCAAACCAGGTACATATAAAACATCCTTCATCTTCATAGGTTTTCCGGAGTCCAATCTGTAAGATGCTTCTCCTACTCCTTTAATGGGATACTAATAGTCATCACCGAGCTTCACCTTGTGAGGCTTCTAAACTAATTCTGAGAAAGAATCCTTGTAACCTGTCATGTGCTTAGAGGCACCACTATCATTAATCCATGTATCACTTCCATGAGTGACTGTACCTGTGAGAGCTGATATCAATACATATTCTTCTTCTTTGGCTCTTTCTTGATCAGGTCCATCATCTTTTACCTCATGAGCATGATGTCTTTTATACTTTCCTTGTCTGACCTGACCTTTAGAGTTGGGACAATTTATTGCAATGTGTCCCATCTTCTGACAGATGTAGCATTTGTAATTTGAGAAATCCTTCTTAAACTTGTGTGTCTTTTGTAATCCATGAGGCTTCTTGTGTGAATGATCTTCCTTTTTGCTCTTTCCTTTTCTAGCATGAGCTATTAGAGCTTGATTTTCTTCATCACTTAGTTTCTCTTCTCTTGCTGCCAATCTAGCTTCTTCCTGAGTGCAATCCTCCTATAGTATGCTAAACCTTGTTAGCCTTCTTCTTGAACATATTCCCTAAATGAATGATTCCCAAGATCTAGGGAGACCGTTCAATGTAGTCATTACCAATTCAACTTCTCCGATTGTGTCTCCAATGGCCTCAAGTTGTTCTTTGATTTGAGACACCCTTGTGAAGTAGGATTGAATAGTTTATGAACTATGCTTCTTCACATTCTTGAGTTGTGTCCTCAAGGTCATCTTTCGGTTGATATTCTTGCCTTCATACAATTAGGATAAGGCATCAAACATTTGCTTGGGAGTTGTTAATGATGAGACATGAGGGATCAAATGATCCTTGATGGAATCGACAATAATTCTCTTTGCCTTAACTAGGTTCTTTTTGTGTATTGCCTTGGCCTCATCTTCATCTGGTTCTGGAACTTCTTCTTTGACGAAATATTCTAGATCATTCTCTTCTAGAATGAGATCACTCTATACTTCCATGCTCGAAAGTTATGAGCACCCTCAAGCTTCTCATCAAGCTTGATACTGAGTGCCATCTTGTCCTGAACGATAATACAAAAAATGAAAACTTTTCAAAGAAAGGTTTTGAACTTACCTGAGAGTGTGCTAGGCCAAGATCAACTGCTCCAACTTCAATCTGCTGTTGCCAGGATGTCTTGAGCTAGGGTTTATGAGGAAACCCTAATTTTTCAAAATGTGAATTTTGGAATTCTGCTTCGACGGAAAGGTGCACCCTCTTGAGGCGATCTCCTTGGTAGGTTTACTTTGACCAACGTCCTCCAGAAAGTGGGAGAAATCACCTTCTAGGGTTTTATGTAGTTGTCGACAGTGGAAACACTAGTTGCAGATTTCAAAACTTCGTCAAACCAAGAATCTAAACCCAAGGAAAGATGCACTAGGTTTAGGAGAGTCTTCCTATGTACTTGATTTCCCCAACGAGTTCCTCTAAACTGTGATAATGGCTTCTTTCAGGCCTGCTCTGATACCATGTTAAAATTTCTCTTAAGCAGTTAAGTGTATTCGATATTTTTTAACTTTAGATTATTAAAACAACTATATGCATAAGGATCACTGGAAAAAAGACATCCACAATATACACAATATTTATCCTGGGAAACCCTCGTGGGGGAGAAAACTAAGCAAATCTTCTTCAATATAGACTCTTCAACAAGTACAATGTCTCTGTCAAGAGAGATCTCACCTAACATAAGATAAACCAGAAAACCTAACAAGAATAGGGTAGTGCACCATTAGACCAAGATATTCCTCCAACAGATAACCAAAACCCTTCACTAGAACACCCTTCCTTTGTAGCTGCATCTCCTCCTTAGACTTGCACACTTTTACTTGTGTGAGAGAGCTTGTGTTGTGTGTTCTCCAAGTGAGGCTCCTAGCCTCTTATAAATACAAGTTGAGCCACCTAGAAATAGGTTAGGGTCGACTTGTATACTTTACCCTTCTAATTTACAATTGACTTTTTCCAAGGCACAATAG
>JASDQU010946710.1:0-14883 GCA_032191745.1 Picea mariana | reverse complement strand
CCCTCTCTCCCCCTTCCTACCACTATCTCTCCACTCTCTCTCTCTCTCTCTCACATACATCTACCCCTCCCCACTATCTCTCCCCCCTTCCTCTTACTCTCTCTCTCTACCCACTCTCTTTGTGTCCCTCTCCCTCCCTCTCACACACTCAAACACTCCTTGTCTAGCTCCCCTCTCTTTATTTCTCTTCCTCCCCTCTCACACTCATACATACTCTATCTAACCCCCTCCTCCCTCCCACTATCTCTCCTCTCTTTCTCTCCTACATCTACAACCTCTTTCTCTCTCTCGTTGTTATTAGTCTCACTCTCACTATATTCCCCTCCTTCTCTCTCCTCTACTCTCCCCCCATTTCTCTCTTTATATCTCTCTACCCCCTTCCTCTCATTCTCTCTCTACCCGCTCTCTTTGTCTCCCTCTCCTTCCATCACACACACTCAAACACTCCTTGTCCATCCCCCCTCTCTTTCTTTCTCTTCCCCCCCTCTCACACTCACACATTCTCCCTCTACCCGCCTCCTCCCTCTATCTCTCCCCCTCCCTCCAAATATCTCTCCTCTCTTTCTCTCATACATCTACCACCTCTTTATCTCTCTCATTGTTTTTAGTCTCACTCTCACTATACCCCCCTCCCTCTCTCTCCTCTACTCTCCCCCCATTTATCTCTTTATATATCTCTACCCCCCTTCCCTCTATCTCCCTCCTTCCTCTCACAATCAGTCTCACTCTCTGTCCACCCCCTCTTTCCTCCCTCCCTCTCTCTCTCTCTCCCCATCCATCCCACTATCTCTTCGCTCTCTCTCTCTCTCTCTCTATCTCTCTCTCTTTCTCTCATACATCTACCCCTCCCCCACTTCCTCTCACTCTATATCTACCCACTCTCTTTGTCTCCCTCTCCCTCCCTTTCACACACTCAAACACTCATTGTCCATCCCCCCTCTCTTTCTTTCTCTTCCCCCTCTCACACTCACACATTCTCTCTCTACCATCCTACTCCCTCTATCTCTCCTCCTACATCCCACTATATCTCCTCTCTTTCTCTCCTACATCTACCACCTCTTTCTCTCTCTCATTGTTGTTAGTCTCACTCTCACTATATCCCCCTCCCCCTCTCTCCTCTACTCTCCCCCCATTTCTCTCTTTATATATCTCTACCCCCACTTCCATATATATTCCCCCTTCCTCTCACAATCAATATCACTCTCTCTCCACCCCCTCCTCCCTCTCTCCCCCTCCCTCCCACTATCTCTCTTCTCTCTCTCTGTGTGTGCATAGATATGTTGTTGAAGTGTGCAATACTCTACTTGACTTGCGAAGCTTTGTGTTAAGAAAGAAATCTGATCTGAAGAAAAGAGGTAAGATCTTGAAAGAGGTAAAGCTTTGTGCTTTGATAAGAGTACGATAAGTGAAATTTTTTTGTTTCAAAAACATGAATTTAAGTTTGTTTAAATGATTTTGTCCTAGTTTGAAAGCTAGGGCATAGTTGGAAGAAAGAGCTGATCTAAGTAAAGCTAATATAAATGAAGAAAGATATGTTATTCCTATGCATAGAAAGAATTTTTTGACTAATAAGTGGATGCAGGAACCTAGAAAGAATTTTTGTAGATTGCAGGTCCAGCACTGTGATCCTAGTGTGTAGTATAGGAGAGGTTGGGGAACATACAAGAGAAAGAGAGGATTGACACTATGTTATAATTGCAGAAGACCGGGGCATCTTGCTAAGGAATGCCTTGGTATAGGTCCTATTTGTCTTTGTTGTAAAATTGTTGGTCACGAGGTTGAGGATTGTCCAAGAATGATTGCTAAAGTTGAAAGGATGAACATAGGACAAGAAAACTATGAAGGAAGTCAAGATACTAAGGGTATGTTAGAGAATCACAAAGAGAAAGAATCAGAGAAATTTTAGACTACATTAGTATAGTTGAAAGAAATGATGGATGTTCACAAAGATGTCAGTTTACCATAGATCCTGAAAGTAAAACAATGCATAAATGAAAGAATAGGAGACTTCAACATAGACTGTTTCTTGGATGAAGAAACACAAGTAAATATTATGACAAAAGAAACTTGGGAAATTTTGTGAAAGCCTATTGTGGTACCTTCATTGGGAAGGATACACTTGTTTAAAGGAAAGATGATAAACCTATGTGGAAGAGTTACTAATGTACCTATTATTTTTCATGGAACATCGACTGAAGAGGAATTTGAAGTCGTTAAGTTTGTGGAGAACAACGCCCCTTTCCCACTTTTGTTAGGAAAGACTTGGATTGAGAAAGATCAGATCAGAAGGAAAGAAGAGGAAGAAGCTACAGAAAAGAAAAAGCAAGAACTAAGGGATTTCATAGCTAGAAAAATAGACCGACTAATAGAAGAACGAGAAGATAAGTCGAAGAAATAGAGGGAAAGAGAAGTAGTTGTTGAAGTTAAGAGAATGCAAGAAGGTTTGCATGACCTATCCATGCAAGAAATAAGAATACTCACCCTGGAATTAATAAGAGAAGGGATATCGAACCCTTCGAGAGCACATCAACAGTGCAAAGTCACCACGCTAAGAGAAGATAAGAATAAAAATGGAAAGAGGATTCCAGAAATAGTTAGAGAAACTCAGATTACAGGAAAGAAGGCAAGGAAACTCAGTAAGAAGAAATCCAAGTTAGAAAAGCTACAGGAAGCTACAGAGAACAGATGGAAGACTTCACATACTGGAACCTCACAAGAGGTAGGTTTGCAGGATTTGAACCTCGCTAGAACAACAGAACCGTGTTGAATGGCACTTCACCCTGGCAAAACTATATGACCATTGAAAGCACCCCGCCCATTAGAACGATGCTCTGGAATGGCTAGAAAACGAATTTATGAGCTTTTGGATGTTGAGACCATGCCATAACGGACAAATTCACATTGATGGAAGCATTCCTATCTGATGGAAGAATCTGTTACGATGTTCATTTATTTAACCCATTGGACACAACACCGGGACCAATTTTTGCTACTCATGATTATCTGAGTCAAGAAGAGAATTGATTGTGCATCGAGCTGTGTTATCAGAAGCTAGGCATCGCCATCCGTTTGTCTACCCCGCATGTCCGTTCACCTACCCTGACCTGCCTGTTTAGCAGTGAGAATGTCGGGTGAACGCATTGAGTTAGAGAAGTTCGTTAAGGAGGTTCTTAAGAAGTTCATGGCTGATGGAGCTATGTCTGAAGGAGTACAGGCGTCGTCAACTAGGGGACTATAGGCTTCCCCTTCGACTGGATGACGTTCTGGCCGTACCAACCCCACAACCGAGCAACGAAGTAAGTATCGTGATGATCTGGATAATGCGAAGCAGATCTCGTCGATATTACTAGAGTATATCCTGCCTTTGGATGGCGTAGTTAATTGCAACAACATCCCACGATACTACAAGCACACTCTGATCATCGCGTACATGCTGAAAGGAATACACGTAGTTGGGAGTCAGTTAGGAAAGATCCCACTACTGAAGAACAACGAATTCAACCTTGAATATAGAAAGAACTATGCTATGCTCGCACCCCATAAATACTTGACGAAGAAAATTGGGAAGAAGCCTCGCCTAGTATCCCAACCATGGATTAAGGAGCTCGTGCAATCCACTGTGCTAAATGTGATGAAGATTCCCCATTTTGACCATCACCAGGAGGTTAATGCTTGTGTTAAACTCCTGTTGTCGTTCTACCATGGTGGATACCTATGGCTCGACCGACATATTACTATGGATCCAACATTGATCCACTTGATTACAGGACTAAGCATGAAGGGACCCAACCCTCAACATTTTTACCTGGAGAAGACCTCGGAACGCTCCTTGACACAACACATCAAGGAAGCATATGGCTAAGTTGAAAAAGGAAAGCGAGGCTACAAGGTAGCCTTTATCTAGGATGGTGCAGTGCACCTCACGTGAAAACTCATAGATGAAAAGATCGTAAGAAAGAACCGCCCCACACAGGTCATCGGGTTCGTGGTGGACCTCGTAGGAAAATGTGTGGAGGGCATGAAAATTAATTGGGCAAGTTACCTCATCAATGAACTCAAGAAGGAATACCATGAAGCTCAGTATCAGGGATATGAGTTCCACTTCAGTTGGCTGATTGTGTTGATCGCATTTGTCTCTTGGAAAATGCCTGAGGGAGCCACCTTTGTAGAGATTGAACTGTCGGAGTTGTTGGCTGATAGGTTCTCTACCTTGTGTTACACCAATGACATGTCAAAGAAATGGTAGTCAAACATTGTGTTTCATGCATATTATAAGCAACTGAAGGTTTCCATTGAATCATTTTTGCGCATGACATCGCGCACCCTGCACCAGTACAAAACACTAGCTAAGTTTCACGCAGATTGAAATTTTATCTATATCACTACACATAGAGATGAAATCAAGGAAGAGTTGCAGTCATATTACAAATTGACAAATGAGGACATGGAGCAGATCAGCAAGGAATGGCCAAAGGAGTTCCTTATACCAATCGATGATACAAAACTCTCCAACACTGACATCATAGGAATCCCCTTGGTCACCCGAGTCGAGCATGTCAGATAGTCTAGCAGGACAAAGAAGAATAAGAAGCATGAATGCATCCATAATATATAAACCGATGAGGAGGACAGTTCCTTTGAAGAAAATGGATCTGGCTCGCCTACAGGAGGAGGAGGAGGAGAAGACCAAGTAGATGGACAGGGAGGAGGGGATGAAGGAGAAAATAAAGGAGATGGCGAAGCTACACTGCCGAAATATCCCCCTACTGAAACACCACAGAAGAGGAAGGGTTCACCATAGAAACCTTCAACAAGAAAGAAGACGCGCACTAGCAATCTCTAGTTAGATGCCATGCTCACAGAGGATGATATCAGTCTAGTCCATGGAGCCATGGAGGATGCTTCAGAGGACATCCTGCAGAGATATGGTGCGAAGCAGGAAGAGTTATATGGAAGGATTGAAAAGGAATTAAAGGAAGTACAACAAGCAATTTTTTCCGTCTGCACAGTGCCTACTGTGCCCTCCTCGCCACAAATTGCAGAATTGGGGGATGAACCATCCTAGTTGAGAAGAATAGCATATGCGATAGAGGTTTGACTTCAGAGAATCTAGGAATAAAAGGAGAAGGCTACACGAACCTTGAAACAAGAGAAAGAGGAAGTCTTAGATCAATTACACGTAGCACGGTACTATTTAACTGCCTATGAAAATGAGAAAGAATAATTTTAGGCGATGGTACAGGAGGAAAAAGTCTAGCTACAANTATGTCACTCTATACCAGGTTTGACACAAGAGGAACAGGAGTCAGTCGAGGCTCAAGTGGAAAAGCTCACTGAGACCATTGAGCAACTTCAAGCAAGGATAACAGAGTTGGAGGTCCAAGTAGTACCAAGACCCATAGGAAGTTTGTGACCAGAGGGAAGAAGCCACTAAGATGCTTTCAATCCTAACCCCTTAGGCCTTAGTTGTACCCATACCCCTATACATCTTTATTCATAAAGATGTTTGGTCTATAATAAATTCCATATCCATTGCACTAAGAGCGTTCACGTGCTCTTGTGACTTGATTGAGTTGTAGTTGTTGGTTGTTTATGCTTGGTAGGAACGCGCACGCACTTTAGTGCACATGTGTTCTTGCTAGGCATATTTTGGTGCCAATCACACTCCACTACCTCATCTATCTCAAGGCCAAAAAATAATCCACGACATCTTCACACAAAAATAGCGCACACATATAGTTTTTTCTTATTTTAGTCTTCTTGTTTGATTCATAGAGAGTTTTGTGCTATTTCTAGACCATTGTAGGGATATTTGGAAGAAAATTTTGTCCAAGTGCAATTGGAATTGTTGTTTGTATCTTCTTGTGTCTTCTTGGAATTGGAAGAAAATTTGTCCAAGTGCAATTGGAATTGTTGTTTGTATCTCCTTATGTATTCTTGGAATTGGAAGATAAATTTGTCCAAGTGCAATTGGAATCGTTGTTTGTATCTTCTTGTGTCTCCTTGGAATTGGAAGACAAATTTGTCCAAGTGAAATTGGAATTATTGTTTGTCTCTTCTTGGAATTGGAATCCAAATTTGTCCAAGTGCAATTGGATTTTTTGTTTGTATCTTCTTGTGTCTCCTTGGAATTGGAAGAAAAATTTGTCCAAGTGCATTTGGAATTGTTGTTTGTATCTTCTTATGTCTTCTTGGAAATGGAAGACAAATTTGTCCTAGTGCAATTGGAATTGTTGTTTTTCTGTTCTTGTGTATTCTTGGAATTGGAAGACAAATTTGTCCAAGTGAAATTGTAATTGTTGTTTGTATCTTCTTGTGTCTTCTTGGAATTGGAAGAAAAATTTGTCCAAGTGTAATTGGAATTGTTGTTTGTATCATCTTGTGTCTTATTGGAAGTGGAAGAATTTTTTTTCCAAGTGCAATTGGAATTGTTGTTTGTATCTTCTTGTGTCTTCTTGAAATTGGAAGACAAATTTATCCAAGTGCAATTGGAATTGTTGTTTGTCTTTTCTTGTGTCTTCTTGGAATTGGAAGACAAATTTGTCCAAGTGCAATTGGAATTGTTGTTTGTATATTCTTGTGTATTCTTGGTTGTGCCTTATTACATAATACAAAGATAAATTTGTGGTGGGGTGTTTGGAAGCCATTTTTTCTCTTTAAACATGGGGAACTAACCGATTCGAGAAAGAAAGTACTCAAGAAAAGAGAAACCTATCGGAAAGGTAGAAGAATAAAGAGAAAAGGAAAAGTTATGTATGGAAAAGCATAGGATTTCAGAAGAGGGAATTCCAATTTCTAGTGTAATAGATGTCGTTATTGTTTCTCTCCATCACCAAAAGAAAATCGCAAGAGTTCATTAGAGAGAAATCCATCCAGTATCTCTTCAACACAAATTGTTGTGGATGACTAGATAATGGAGGATTTTCTTGGAGTTGATTATACAATGGATGAAATTAGAGAAGCAAATAGTGTACAACATCTTGGTGAAGAAGCTCATGTGGTGTAATCTCTTGTTGGACAGTCAAATGTTCTAGAAACTATTCAATCCATGTCCACTCTCCTCCCAGAGTTGATCTTTCAGTGATTGAAGGGGTAAGAACTACAACATTTTAAACTCCATAGTAAGGAGGTCAAGAGTGACAGAATAGGGGTTCATCATCCCTGCCTAGATTGATCATTCTGCGGAGAAGAAATCCTAAATGAAGTTAGGTCGATGAAAGTGGTATAGCATCACTTGAAGGTAAGTTACATAGCCTTACTATTCGTTATCATTCTTATAAAATAATTAAAGAATATTTTGAATCAAAATTCGATGCTGCTAAATGTCAATTATTTTTAACTTTGTTAAAATCTAGAAGTTCAACTATTGTTAGAAGAATCTTAGGCATTAAAAGAGTCAAAAGTGTAGAAACAAGTGATCATATTGTTAGAAAACTTGTAGATGTTTTTCAAAGAATTGTTAGGAAATCTTGTTCTAAAGACGATAATGCAGTCCGATGTGTCTTGTCACAATCAATTGTTAGCAAGATGACAAGAAAACATAGTTTTCTACAACAAACCTCTCACCTCTTGAAATGCAATGTCAAAACCATTAGAAAATATTCTCATGGATGAGATAGCCTCGACATAGGTGGCCCAACATATTTGTGGGCCTTCATTGGTAGGCTACCTCATTCTGACATGAAGTTAATTGGAGCGGTTAAGGGACTAGTTCAGGATTTCTGGCATGAGAACACTAGGCCTTCTTCCAACCAAAAAGATGTACTAAAATTGAGAAGGGAATCTAGGGACCATGAACCCCATATTAAACACTTTCTTGACATTACACAGACAAAATTGTATGAGAGATTCATAACAATACATAATGCACTTAGAATGGGCCAAAGATATTTCCATAAATGCAAGCCTTGGTATGTTCAAGTAAACACAATCCGTAACACATGTTGTTGTAGATATCATATTGAGTATGGTTATTATTATCACACACACACACACACACACACACATTTTGTGTTTTGCATAACACCCTTTTGTAGGAATGCTCTGTTATATTGTTATCGTCATCATCTAGAGACTTTATTCACGACACCTTGTGTACATGGCCAAAGAGTTTTACATCCACATGTCATATGGCACATGCCCTAGGTGAGGTGAAATGACATTACTAAGAAAGTGCATCCATGTAAGCGATGAGTATGAATTGGGGAGGAAGGAGGTTACCTTGCAAAGATTTAAATGTGTCACATATGATATTGATGGAGGACATAAAAGAAAAAAATATACAATTGGTTACTTCCCAAATACAAGTTTGTGACTTCATGAAGGACTTCGTCGAAACGACACAAAATTATGTTCCTCATGTCCATGTGGCTCGATGGAAGGATGAGAATTTTATAATATGTAGAGATACATTTCTTGTTGGTATTATGTTATCAGTGGTTGATTTTGCCGAGAACTACACCCTTCAATTGTAAAATGAGATTCAAAGTCAATATTATCACACATATAAGGTTAGCATAATGGTCCATATCACATAAATGAATGGACTGGATAGTAATGAACAAAATAGATTTATATTGAAAAACTATCACTTCTATATAATCAATGATCAGTTCCATGACTTAGCCTATGAACACCATTGTTTTCAGTTGTTCTACAATCACCTTAAGGAGAAGAACATATAGATGGATCAACATTGGATTTGGTCAGATGGTTGCGTAGGTCAGTTCATAAATGCTCGTGTATTTCAATGGTTGTGTATGTTGCACAAAAAACTAATGGTATTGTTATTACTCTATTATTTTCCTTGGATGTGGAAGGAAAACCCAAAGGTAACATCAAAACAACTTGTAGATTTGAAGCTATCCCTTCCAACCTAGAGAGGTCTCTCTCGTATAACTCAACCACAGGAAAGACTAGTTATTAGATAGGCACAATGGATATATATTTAGTTAAGTGAGGTTTTCAAAATATTGTGGTAGGGTTGAGCGAAACACCCATTGGGCATGGAGTCATAAGTTGAAGCTATTAACTGACATGATCAATAATTGGTAAGTGAACAGTCAAAACAAAGGCAAGACAACTGATGTTTCAATCTTATTAATTCGTTGTAGTATGGGATGGGAAATGAATACTAACAAACCATTACATTGGAGCATCAATAATAGGATGAATTCCAAAGTAATTTAGAGGAAAATATGAAAGTATCTAATTGTTATGAAAATAGAGCATCATAGATGAATTCTGCAATCACTTAATTTCAATAAAATACTGAAGAAGTAAACATTCATATGAAAACGAGGAAAGGATAACATACACATAAGAGAGATAACAAACTTAAATACATTAACACATGAATCTATGCTCAAAAAGTTATGTACTTCTCTATCGATCCATCCTGAACAGTTCTAGAAATGTTACAGGCGCAATGGTCTTTTATCTCACACACTCTACACTCTATCATTCTTTTCATTACAATATATATTCTTACATTACATGCTATCTCAAGAGGGTCTAAATATTTAGGGTTTCTAATTTTATAAGGAGTTGCAACAAATTAATAACTAATTGCACGAGACTCCTATATTTTAGGGTTTAGTTTTTAACTAATTTAGACATACAAATCTCAACAAATTACACTATTTCAGGGAAAAATAAATAATTCTTCAAGTATTCATGGTGACTTATCATGCTCCATATATATGGTAGTCGAGTAACCTTGATCTATGTTGACTATACCATTTCACAACGAATTGGGAAATTTGCTGCGAAATATTTGTTTACAGCAATTTCACAGCAAACTGGTAATTTCACCCTTTCTCCAAAATGGAGAACTGAGTTGGGTTGATTTTTTGTCAGTGGGTTAATAACTTAATAATTCTTATACACATAAAATGTGAGAAAACCCAGTTCACAGTTCTCGAGAAAAAATCCAAAATGGTTATAGGTGATGGTGGCTCATTTCTCAAAAACTGTGAAGCATTTTGACTTTAAATTAAACATGTTTGTTCATCTTACCCTGATGTAGATCCATTAAAATTTTTGTAGAAAACATGCATACGGTTTAAAATTTATGATGAAAATACACTTTCACAGTGAAATTGTTGCTACAAGAAATTTCGCAACATGCCAAATTTCGTTGTGAAATCTTTGTTTTTGGGCTTTCTTTTTACCCTAAAATTCTCTTCCACTGACTCTGACACTAAAAATCATGATAGAAAACCATTTTGGAGGTAAGTCGGTATTTTGCAGCGATATCATAGAAATGATGTGATGTTGTGAAACGTTAGGAGTTTTTACAGCGAGCTTCAAACTGATTACCTACAAGACTCAACAGTAAGAAAAAACAAGATGTTTTGACTTTGTAAATTTATACATAATAACATGCGCTCCAATAGGTATTTTATCCTCCTTGTGAGGTAGCAAAGAACCTGCTGACCAAGTCCCTAATCCATTGGGTTTCTCCCAACTCGAAGGCTACAACTTGTAACTTGTACCTGAAACTCACCTACTAAAATCCAAACTGTCACAAACCAAGATAAAACTGCTATTGCTGAAAACTGAAAACTAAAAATTGAAATGCTAAAACATGCTCATTCCCATGAGATTATTTTCAAACAAACTAACATAATCTAAGTTGTCGAGGCAACTGTTGAATTATGTGAAAGCAAACAACCAGTAAAACCAATCAATCAAATGACTATTTGATTGAAACTTGATTTCCTTTCTCCTTAAGTAAAAAGAAAAACTTAAAAGATGGTAGCTCAACATTCCATCCATGACTAACTCCATGGTTCATAAATACTGGAAAATTATCTCTTGCTGATGATTGCAACATGTTTGCAAAAGGGTCATCAAAATCATGCACTGTTTCTTTTTGTTGATGAGCAACAGTAAATGAGTATCCTTCATCCTTAACTATCCCTTGTTCTGTGTTTTCAAACTCAAGATCATTTCCAAATAAAAATGAAGCAATTTGTTGATCTCTTTTATTATGCACATCAAGAAAAGGTTTTGTATGTTCTTGAAAATTTTCAGATGAATCATATACCTTATGTGTCTAAGGAAAATATGAAAATAATCCATCATGTACTTCAATCTTATGGTTGTCAAAAAAGAGCTAAAAAATTGCAAAAGACTACTGCAATAAAACCCTTGATGGGAAGAAGGACATGGTTGATTTTGACACTTTCTCATCATCATCTTCATTTTCAGATTCATAGTTAACTAATAACTGAAAATTTTCACTAATGAAACTATCCATATAGAGAGCCATCGGATCAATAAAATCAAGGAATTGATGCTATTGATTTATGATGTTGTCATTTTGTTTCAGTAAGACCATATGACTTTGCATTAGACAAACTTTCTCTGCTTCATTAATAATTTCAAAACCCTCTTTTAGTAGCTTAAATGAAGAAAAGCATAAGGGAAAATAATTACCTTCAGTTGACTCACAACTTTCTTCTTTTTCAATGTCATAACTATCATATATAGGTTGAGTGCTCTCATTGGACTGTTGAAAAGAATCATCTCCTGATGAAAAAAATACAATTGGTTGCTCTAAAAAATCATCTTCATAATCATCATCATACTCATCATATCTAGGCAAATCATAAGGAAAATTGGGACAACAGCTTGCTCTTTAAGAAGTGGATCATGTTCCTATACAAAAATATCACCATTGAAAACTTCAGGAAAATTCATAAAACAATGAGCCTCCTGGTTATCATGCACAATATCTTGTTCCTCAGCTTTCAACTCCTCATTCTGAGTCTAATATGATAACTTTCCATAGACTCAGAGGTTGTCATATATTTCTTGAGCATCAAAAGACATCTGCTACAAGGTAACAGACCTTCTCTCCATCAGAAGGAAAGCTAGATCTAGATGAAAGGTTGTTTCATAACACAACCTGGTAGAAAATTAAGATGGTTGGATAGGATCTCTTTAGGAATCTTATAATAGAAACTGAAAAATATCCGGCTAAACATAGAGACAGTTTAATCCTTTTGTCTCTTCATAGCATGAAACTCAGAAATATACTGATCCCTTGATTTTCTCTCACTCCAAAACTTCAAAAAGACATCCTTCAGTTCCTCCCAAGAACTGACTGATTCAGAATGCAAATGCCTAAACCACTCCTTATCATCCCCTTGCAATGATTGATAAAATTCTCTCATAAAAAACATCATCATGCTCAATTTCAAACAGATATGAAAAATGCTCAAAATCCTTCATGTGTTTTTCATCCATGAAGTTATCAGGTTCCCCATCAAACTTAGGAAGATACTTGTAATGTTTCGGAGGAAATTCATGAAGGATATATGAAAATTTTAGTGGTCTATATATGTCTTGGATCTTAGAGGGTTTAAGATTAGGTATAGGAGGTACTATATCAGCCTTGATCTCTTGGGGCTCACAAGAATGATCATGGACATTATACGGCTCAGGGAAAGGATCTTGGTCAATATCAGTTATGCAAGAAGAAGGTACATTTACAATTTTTAAAGAAGGATATACAAGTGGAGTTGTATGGTCTTTATTTGAATGCAGTAAGGAATGGAAAATTCTTTTAATACTTTCACGAAAGGACAAGAGGTAATTGATAAAAAAGGATATTACATCTTGGAGATAACTTGAACTTTGATACCTATATATTTTTCCCTTCATGTTTCTGTCAACAAGGCTCGTCCTCTAGCAAAGTCTTTGAATTTGATTGAAGCATTATTGGAGTCGCCAGCAAATCCTTTAGGCTACTGATTATTTGGACAATGGATTCACCATGAAAACTTCGAACTCTAGATTCCTGAAAATGGAGTCATCAGGTGAATGATGTAAAACCTATTAGTGTTTTCCCTCTATTGATTATTAGAAGTAAAATATGATCTTTATCATTCTCCCAGGGAATATTTCACTTTCAATCGCTGACCACGACGCCCAAAAGTTATAACTCTATAAATTTCCTTGGTCGTGGAAGGAAAACCCAAAGGAAACCACTAACTAACTTGTATATTAGAAGCTATCCCTTCCAACGCAAACATGGATCTCTCTTATAACTCAGCCACAGGAAAAACTGGTTATTAGATAGAAACAATGGCTATATATTCAGTTAAGTGAGGTTTTAAAAATATGGTGGTAGGGTTGAGTGAAACACCCATTGGGCATGGAGTCATAAGTTGAAACTATTAGCTGAAAGGATCAATAATTGGTAAGTGAACAGTAAAAAAAAAGGAAAGACAACTGATGATTCAAGATTCTTAACTCATTACAGTATGGGAGAGGTAATGAAGATTAACAAACCATTACATTAGAGCATCAATCACAAGATGAATTCCAAAGTAATTTAGAGCAAAATATGAAAGTATCTAATTGTTATGAAAACAGAGCATCATAGATGAATTCTGCAATCACTTAATTTCAATTAAATAATTAAGAATTAAACATTCAAATGAAAACGAGGAAAGTATAACATACACATAAGAGAGATAATGAACTTAAATACAACAACGCATGAATCTCTGCTCAAAAAGTTATACACTTCTCTATTGATCCATTCTGAACAGTTCTGAAAATGTTACAGGCACAATGGTCTTTTTTCTCACACACTCTCCCCTCTATCATTATTTTCATTACAATATATAGGATTACATTATATTTTATCTCAAGCGGGTTGAAATCTTTAGGGTTTCTAATTTTAGGAGTTACAACAAATTAATAACTATTTGCACCAGACTCATATATTTTAGAGTTTAGTTTTTAGCTAATTTATACATACAAATCTCAACAAATTACACTATCTGAAGGAAAAATAAATTATTATTCATGTCTTCATGGTGATTTGACATGCTCAATCTAGCTGGAAGTTGAGTAACTTTGATCTGTGTTGATTGTACCATTTTGCAATGAACTGGGAAATTTGTTGCGAAATCTTTGTTTTCAACAATTTCACAACGAACTGGTAATTTTGTCTTTTGTTGGAAATGACGAACTGGGTTGGGATGATTTTTTTTCATGAGTTTAATAAGGTTATAATGCTTCTCCACAAAACATTTGAGCAAAACCTAGTTCAGGGTTCTCAAGAAAAACCCAAAATGATTGTAGGTGATGGTGGCTCATTTCTCGAAAACCGTGAAGCAATTTGACTTGAAATTAAACATGTTGTTTCATCTTACCCTGATGCCTCTCCCTCAAAATAAATTTGGAAAAAAGGAGAACGGTTTAAAATATGAAAATGATCCATCATGTACTTCAATCTTATGAATGTCAAAAAAGAGCTGAAAATTTGCATAAGACTACTGCTATAAAACCCTTGTTGGAAAGAAGGACATGGTTGATTCTAACACTTTCTCATCATCATCTTCATTTTCAGATTCACAGTTAACCAATGACTGAAAATTTCCACTAATAAAACTATCCATATAGAGAGCCATAGGATCAATAAAAACAAGGAACTGATGCTATTGATTTATGATGTTGTCATTTTGTTTCAATAAGCCTATATGACTTTGCACTAGCCCAACTTTCTCTCCTTCATTAATAATTTCAAAACCCTCTTTTAGTAGCTTAAATGAAGAAAAGGATAAGGGAAAATAATTACCTTCAGCTGACTCACAACTTTCTTCTTTTTCAATGTCATAACTGTCATATTTAGGTTGAGTTCTCTCATTGGATTGTTGAAAAGAATCATCTCCTGATGAAAAACATACAGTTGGTGGCTCTAAAAAATTAGCATCATAATCATCATCATACTCATCATATCTAGGAAGATCATAAACCCCTGCAATGTCATCAACTAGGAAAGTTGGGACAACAACTTGCTCTTCAAGAAGTGGATCATGTTCCTATACAAAAATATCACTATTGAAAATTTTAGGAAAAATC
>JASDQU010946709.1:0-13591 GCA_032191745.1 Picea mariana | reverse complement strand
TTTTTTGGTCTTAGCGAATCTCATGTATGCATTTATAGAAATTTGGACTTATACTCAATTTTGGAAGGACTATAATAGGTTATCTATGAAGTCTCATCAAGATTTTGAACAATCACATCATGATTGGTTGTCATTTTGTAAAATCTCATTGTATACCTCACATCATGATTGGTTGACATTTTGAAAAATCTCATTGTATACCTTGACTACAACCTTTTAATTAATATAAATTTACCAATATTTGTTAAATAATAATAATAATCACTAATTGGACATATCATTTCAAATACATCAACAAATATGAATAGATTACACAACTAGAAAGTCTCAAATCAAAGATATTACTAGTTATGAAGTCTCAAATCAAAGATATTACTAGTTATGAAGGATGATAATAATCCCCAACCAAACGTATCATTTTAAACGCCTCACCCCTATATGATATGCTTCAATTTTTAAATAATAATCAATGGATTACTTTCAATTTGCAAATTGTATGCTAACTAGAAGCCACATTGAAGGGCTAAGATTTCAACGTTCTAATATTTTTTACTTTCTAGGCATAAGAAGTAATTATTTCATGTTTCTCATATAAAGATTCCCACCCATCCATGTTTGATCCAAGTTTACTTTCAAGTCACCATCAAAAATGAGTTTCATAAAAGGAAAACAAGGAGTACATGAATGATTAAGATAGTTGAATGGTTTAATTGGATATTTGGGCTTTAGCAGATAACATTGATTTGAAAGCCTTAGAAGTTTAATTTCACTTTATCTTTTAATTTCTTTGATACAAGTGGGGTGTAGACATTGTACAAGTGAGGTGTAGACATTGTACAGGTTTCAATTCGATTCCTACAAATATACTAAATCTATATTATTTGTTTTACATCATTTTTAAATAAAAAAAAAATTCCAAAACATTTTCATAAAATTACTTATCAAAAAAACACACAAATTACCATGAAAATTCAGTAATTCCCCTATAATCAAATATTTTAAACCACCAAACTTTTAAAAAAAAATCTAGATGTTTCTCATCTAAAAACTCCCATGAAATTTATTTCTATAATCACTTGCAATCCCTTGGAATTTCAATGTTTTCTTCATGTGGATAGGACATGTCACATGCAATCTTTCTTTAAGGAATCATATGCAACGTATACTTAACCATCAGTCACATCTTCCTTTTTGAAGTTGAATTTTGACATAGCATCAAAAAGAAACCACAATCCACGAGGGCACTTTTCTGTTTTTGAATTTCCCAAATTTAGGTTAGGAAGTTTAAGTCTTGAGGGCACTTTTCTGTTTTTCAATTTCCAAGATTTAGGTAAGGAAGTTTAAGTCTTACTTGTGAGTCATTTTCAGTATTCAACACATCAACATTTCTAGTTTTGATAGTAGAAAAGGATTTTCAAATAATTATTGATAAATTAAAATAAATTTAACAATCAATCCCATTTCACTTTTTGAAGTTCAATTTTAAGAGGGCATTAAAAGGAAACTTCAATATATCTAGAATCAATGGGACAGTAAGGAATGGTACGGGTGCTCTTTTGTTTTTCTACTTCTAAAATTTAGGTTAGTTAATAAATAGTTATGCTTAATTTCAAGCCTTATTTTAAGATATTTTTATTATAAAATATATAAATATTATTAATTTGATAAGAAAAAGGGATTTTGAAATAATTATTGATAAATTAAGACAAATTGAATAAGGTCAATAAGGTCAATATGATTAGCAACAAACATCAAATTTGAGATTGATTTCAACCCTTCAACATTTAAGACATGTTATTTTGACCTTTCTAGACATATATGGTTGAAGTCGTACATATATCCAATACCCCATCTCAAATTGTCTTCCATTGCAATGATGATCTGCATGTTGCTTCATTTTGTTGTGGGCTATTTGAAGGCTTTTTAAATTATTCACGAGGTTTTCTAAGTCTTCACAATATATGAGTCTACTACATGTACTTTGAAATGGTCCTGCAAGTAAGATGTGAAATTAAGAGATGGATATACATAAAGAGCTTGGAATGGAGACATCTTAGTAATTGTGTGATGAGTCATATTATATCAATATTCTACTAGAAGAAGCCAGTTGACCCGTTGGGATTATTTGTTTGAATAATGTGTCTGAATTGGATCCACACAACAACAATTGGATATCAGTTTAGATTATATGAGGATTGGCACATGCAAGGTTTGAGGCTATGGATGAAGTAGGAGATAGGGTTAATGGCATGAAGAGCCCCATGCCATCTCAATCGGTGTCTGCGCTTGCAATAACATAGTATTGTCAATGTAAACATGGGGAATGTATGCATGAAAAGAAAACATTAGTCGATTCAATGTAAACATGGGGAATGTATGGTGGTTTTTTTCTAAGCACATTAGTCGATTCACATTCTCCAAATGGATAAGGCTTCTATGTTAGTGAAACTAAAAGACTATGAGCCTACTGGTATTAGATCCCAAGTTTGAATGTACTTGGTGAGGATTTGTATGGTAAGCACCTATAGTGAGAGTCTTTGTTTCTATTGTCATGTCAATTGGTTGCTTGTTTCTAGGTTACATTGAAGAATAGAAGATGGGTAACCATTTTGAAGATTGATATCACTTCATAAGTCTAAGAACAAAGAATGTAAATCTAATTCCGCAAGGTATCCATATTGATTAAGTGAGTGTGATATAAGTCCCGTGTTTATGGATTATTCAAGTCTCTTGCATTCTCAAACTTGGAGATAGTCTATCTTGGCAACCAACGAAAGCCAAGTCAAATTCTGGTATGTTCTTGTTCAGTGTGATCCTGATAGCCATGCCATCACCTAACAATTCCACAAAAGGAAGTGTGAAGTACCCTCTCTTGTTAGGATCAATTGTTTACTGGCATGGAAACAATTATTTTCTATTGCACATGTGTGCATAGCACTCCATCTATGTAGTAATGGCAATCAAGTGGCAATCTTTTGTGTACAACACATCCTCGTGAATTATCCAACCTCTGTTTACCACCCAGTTGTTCCAATTGTTCACTGGTGGGTAATCGTGTTCACCAACTAGGGGGGGATTATTCAACCAAGTTGTAATGAATGAAACATAAAGCCATGCTTGAGATCCTTCTATGCTCTATCTTGCTTCCACCAAAAAACCACTCGCTTCATTAGTGAGGTTGACCTCTTGTGTTGCTACAACTCCTTAGACAACTACTACTTCTTTGGTTGGAGATGTAGGAAACTCTTCATCCTCTTTACTCTTCACTATCCACACTCTTCTCTTGGCCGTGTGGTTTTTGGAATGAAGCTCAGGGTGAAGTTGTTGACACTTTCCTTCTGAATGCCCACTCAACTTGTAGTGGTGGAAAAATTTCTTGGTGTTTCTATATGGAATGCTTGACATACTCCTTTTCTCCTTGTGCCTCTAAATATGTTGTTGGTTTGGAAAAGTCTTCTTTCCATTTTTCCTCTGAAAACAATCTGGCTTGTGGTATGTGGATTTCTTCTCCTGACAAGATGCCTCGAGATGGCCTTTCTTCCCACATAATAAACATATCTCTAAGTACTAGAAATCAACAATGTTATGGCCTTTCCTCTTCCAATGATGAAAAACAAGAGAGGGCTTACCTATTGCATACCTCTTTCTCTTTATCTTCTTGTTCCAACCGATCTTCTTTCCACTTCTTTTAAGTGTTAGTGAAGGCTAAGTCTTTGCACTTCCCTCATCATTTTGCTTCTACAATTTTCCATAAAAAGGATGGAGTGGTGATGTATTTCCACCCCATTCAATGTTTCTCCTCCTTTTGACGAGTAGGATAACTTAACCATGTCTTTTGGCTTCACAAATGTGATCTTGTTGTTCAATGCCTTTTCCTTTCCTCCATTGAAAATTAGGCCTTCATGCTTGAACCTCAATTGAGATACAATATGGATTAGGATGCCTTTTCTTCTTTTTTCTAGCACATGTTCATCATAGCCCATTTGCCTCAATAATTTTGAACCAATGCCCCTGGTATTCTTTACAAATTCACCAAAATATTCTTGAGATATTTTTTAGGAAGGTGAGCTTACTAGAGTTATCTAGATCATGGTGTTGTCCTCAATAATGGAAATGGGAGGTGGATTTGATTCCTTGGTCTCTTGGACAACTACTTGTAGCTTTGCCAATGCTTCTTCCTTCTCTACCAACTTTAGTTGCAGCTGATCCATAATCTAAGTGAGCATGTCCTCATATCAACAATAGATCTAGATGACCTTTTCTCACAATTTCACAAGCTACACTCTACTCTTGTCCCAATCTTCCATGATAGTCGTAAGGGAGTCTTAGCGTTCATCAGATTGCTTCTTTAGAAATGGCATTAGTTTGGTACAAGTCTCAGATTTATTTTCCAGCTCTGTCATCCTCCAAGCAAACATCTGAACCTTCTCCTTGAAGTGTTTATTATCTTCTTGAAGCTACACATTGATGGCTTATAGGTCTTCCAACCTTTCTCTTTTTACTTTAACCATTCTAGGTCTATGTTATCTTCAAAGTTCTAGTAGATGCATCATGATCAAATATTAGATTGCTCTGATACCATATGATCTTTCAATGAGGGACTTATATCCCACTCGCTTCACCAACACAGATAGCTTGCGGAATTAAATTTATGTTCTCTATTATCAGACTTATACAGATATATCAATCTTAAGAATGACTACACGACCTATGCTATTTGTTGTAGCCTACACAAAAGCAACCAATTGACATGCCAATAGAAACCAAGACTCTACAAATACTCTGACTTCGGTGTAAGTCTTTTGCATGTTGATAGCCAATTGAACTAGACTTCTCAAGATTATCAAGGCTAAGACATTGTCATGGTTCGGTGTGGGTGTTCAGTTCTAATTGTAGTGCTTTGGTTCCAAGCCAATGACATAACATACACCTCATATTGTGAAGTGCAACCAACACAATACAAAATATCAATGAGGATGCAAGAGCTAATGAGTATGTTTTGTACAATCTTCAAACCAAATTCCTTCAAGGAAAATAATACTTTCCAATTCTATAAAGAGTACTACCTCATTCAAATGAAAATTTTACCAATGTATATATATTATTCTAAGTTATAGGAACCAGATACCAACATTGCTTACACATACAACATACTTTAGCAATAAGAGACACAATGCTCTATTATCGAGAGTCAATGAGGCACTCCAGCATAAGAAATGTGACAATGATCCCATCATTGTTACACATATGGCTCTATCCCAATTGAGGTCGATAGCCTTTATTTCAATGCTACCATCTTTCTATGTAGTGTTTGGGCATCAAAGAACTTAGCTTAATAAAACCAATATAAGGAAATGGTCATCAAAATATTGATATTCTTCCAATTAATGGTAGTGTCATGAATTAATCTCTCTTCAATAAATAGAGATTAGCACACAATGTTCATACAAAGGAGTGGCATATTTGATACCAAGCTCTCCCATAATTATACTCAACTAATTTCAACTTAAGCACTAGTTAAGCCACACATATATGAGTTGTTAGCCAAATAGTCACATGAGTAAAATTGTTTATACTATAAGACATATAAAGAATGATAATTTTTTGCCATGCATGAGTTGGATACCAAGTAACTAATGAGATGGATGTACTAGAATTTAGATTAAGACAAACCAACCAGTCATCCAACCCAATACTCACACCCCAGCAAACACATTCCAATCCACAATGTTGAAGGGAGAGAGGCGTACAACTTGTAATGACTAATACAACCTCGAGCTTTCTCCAAGAATGCATACAACCTCACAAAGATCTTCCAATTATTGGGTATGGCCTGTGCGTAGCCATGTGCAAGAAAATAACTTAATTTGTCTTCCCTCAACAATAAATAAGCTCGATAACAAAATTAGAAGCTATCCATATTCATGCAACAACTCAGTAATGACAACTGTACATCTCTAATCTTATAATAAAAGTAACGATGGTGAATATAGAGTTGTTGGAAATATTTATTTGCTAAGGAAGAATAAAACTATGAAGAAAATCTATAGATCTACAAAAGAGATTGAATTCTCCCACCACGAAGATGACCAAGAATCCATTCAAATACATATTAGCTTCCCTTTAAACTCATATACAAAATTAACACGGTGTTTAAACAACTCAAAGAGAAAATCCATCACACGTGAATATAATATTTACCTTGGAAACCCAAATGGGAAAACCAACATCAGATGGTTTTTTTGCTCTCATTTTGGCAATCTCGAGTTACAACACAATTCATAGCTCTATCGCTATTCAACAATTCACATAGATCCTTATCCTTTGCATTCTCTCCTCATGGCCAAAAAGACCCTTTTGAGAGTCAAGTTATAAGGGCATATAAGAGAGTTGGTGGCTAATGGGAAGACCAAGAAATTGACCTTTCAGTTCCCATTCTTCTCTCTCTTTTCCTCTCATATTTTCATTTTTTTCTTTATTTAATTCTTTGTTTTTCATATCTTTTGTCTCATTCAAATTTTAACACTTGCATTGTATTTTATTATTTTCCAACTGTCATTAATTGTCAAATTTCATAGGTATTAAGTCTTAAAACCATTGTCTTGTGTTCAAATCCATTTTGGAATTACATCTCCCAATTGAGAGGCTTTATGGTCTCCAAAAGCTTAAAAGAAACCAATATGAATCAATGTACCTTCTATATGCATCTTTGGAACATGGTTATAGCTCTTACTGTAGCTCTGGCTCTGTCTACTAGCTTTGGTTCTCAGCTTGCTTGTTCCTTGTTGTTCGTCGAGACATTCTTGGATAAGGAACAACGTCAAGGCACCCTATGGAAGTTTTAAAACTTTTTGTTTTAGGATAATCTGGAAGCATCCAATAGCCAAAGGGGGTAACCCTCGCTTTCATTGATATAATTTGGTAAGATAAAAGACTTTCAATGACTTAAAATAAAAGAGAGAATGAATAACTCGAATAATGTAAAGAGAGAAACACCTACAGTTCTTTCAGTTCTCAAGTGCACCTCAATCCTACTTTATCAAACATACACCAAATTCAAATGAAAAATATAGAAGAATGAATTAATCTCTAACTTCAAATATTAACAAGTAAATCTGAAGCATTTAACATATACATTGCAGATGGTCCAAGAAAATGTATAAGACAACAATCTATTATGTGATGAAAACACAATGGATTGACAACTCAAGATGCTTAGAGCATAATGTATCCAATCAAAAAACTAAATGAAGTTTTAAATACCAAACATTATCAAGGAAGTTCAACAATATATCATACTCTAAATTATACACTTCAAGATCGCATGCAATGTCCAGATTAATATTAAATATCAAAACTAGACTAACTAGTACAGTCACATAATTGTGACTGATGAACGCCGAAAGGCATATGAAACGCGCAGACCGCTAAAACGCTTGAGGAAAATGCAGGGACAGGTTAGGAAATTCGTGGTTAATAATCCAAACGTGGTAATGTTAAACGTTAATCATTTAAACGTGGCAATCATATAGTGCTATAGTAATTTCTTAATATGATTAGGTAAATGTTAAAAAGTAAACAGGTTAACAGATGCATTCAAAAATACAAGGAGATTATGAAGAGTAAATCACATTCATTGATTTAGGAGGACGACTAAGAATATTCCAGCATCTTTAATTGTTAGCCATCATATTAGAATTTTAGATTAAAAGATGATTAATTGTGCCCATTGCCAATAGGTATACGCCTTTCGGCGTAATAAAGTATTTGAATTTAAGGAATGCTCCAGTCACATCGGAAACATGGATCATATCGAAAATTTCAAAATTATAATTGTGCAAGCAATTAAGTATGAAGATAGAAAGTGAGTTTGTGATAAACATAAGAAGTTTTTACAAAACTTAAAGAATACGGACTGAAAAAGTAGCAAGATAAATCCTCAAAAAACTTTAACAATTGTATCTTCACTTCATTTAATTACAAATATTTCAAATCAAATCCATTTGCATCGCAATAAGATCTAAGAAAGCATAATATTGTTAATTCCCAACACTATTGACCCTTTCAAAGACTTTTTTTCTTGGCTATATAGCTCTTCAGCTTCAATTACTCTCCCCCTCCAAAGTAGACCATTTAGGTGATGTGAATACGTGTTTCCTGAGGGGTCATCACTTCCTAAGAAACATTGAAAATATAAGGATATGGTGCCAATTGTTCGTGCACATGATGTCATTTTCTTTTCATGATCTATTTTTTTTTATGTTAGTTGGTTTATTTTAGTCGCTAAAGGTGTAACCTCTTTGTCTCCTAGTATTGTACTCTTAGGTCAAAATCATGCAAGTTTGCTCCAAGATTGACTTGTAGGATAAGACAATTCCAACATTCTCTTGTAAGCAATATCAAGTTATGTGTACAAGTGAAAAGATATAGGAGGTTGTGCTTTCTAATGATAGCCAAAATGCTAAAATTATAGAGGAATGTGTCAACGATTTGCTTCCATGGCATGGGTCTCAATCCTTCAATTATTGTCTCCACATTATTTTGACATGCTATCAAATCTTCCTCATAAACATGGGCTCCCAATAATCTTAGTTTTTTTGTCCATGGGGAGGGTAAACCAAACTTACAAGCTGAGGGAAACTAACACCTAAAAACTCTTGTAACTTTATTCATTTGAGCACATTTTTCTTAAGTTACAAGTATCAACTCCTCCTTTACATTCATTCTTTCAATATCAAGAATCATAGCGATCATGTCCTTGATTCCTATTGCATCCAATGATTCTTGAGACAATGTGTTCAAGAATTGAACTATTTGACTCGCTTCTTCAAATTTCTGGGACACATTAAGCCGCAATTTATTTATATCCAACCATGCATTCTTTACCAAAATAACTTCAGAATGATGAAAAAGTTTGAAACGTGACCTAAACTTATTCATTTGTAGAATTATGTACCCCAAATTTCATGTTTGGTAGGAATTAAATACTGCCTTCCTGGAACTTGCCTCAAAGCATCCTATAGTGAACCTTTCAACTTATCCTGAGACTGTGACAATGCTTCAATTTCTGAATCCTTTTTAGAAATATGATATTGTGAATTTTGAATAAACAATTCTCCTTCCTTTCAAGCAACATTTAGTAGCTTCTCATTGTCTGGAATCTTTTCTCCTTTTAAACTTTGAATTTTAATTAATAATTCATAAACCTGAACTTTGTAAGATGTTATCATTTCTAATATATCATCTACATTATCTTCATTACTGGAAATGTTCATGATCTTATCATCGTCATTAAAATATTTTATCATCTTAAATAATTCTGACAAGGGCTTGGTTTGGGAAACCTTTTCAACAATCTCTTTCTATAACTTTTGAACCTCAACCAAATGATCCTCTACAAGTTTTGTTTGATCTTTTGTTAATTCATCGATGATGCATGTGTTGTGGACACAACATCCCCCATAATTTTTTGAAATTATTATGGGTCCCTCCATATGAATTTTGTTAATATCACCTTGATGTGTTTTTGGTTCTCTATTTCTAGAGATGTTCTCAATATCTTTTTCGATGTATTTTCATTGATATAATTTGTTTGGTTTGGTTTTCTTATATAGTCATGTAAATATTTTATTATTTAGGTGATTGGTTTGGATTTTATTGGACATTATTAAATCACAACAACTTGGTTAATTATTGGAAATAGTTTTAATATGAATTCATCACATTCACTTTGTTTTAAAACAAGATAATGAGGGATATTTTTATAATTCAATAACTAACATGTGATTCTAAAACGTGGTTTAATTGGTTGATTTAAATTTTCTAACAATCAAGTCATTATTAATTATTTTGGAGTTAATTTCCTCAAATTTGCATAATATCCTCAATTTCGAAACATAATGTTGTTATGTAGTTTTTCTTTATTTAGAATATATGATATCAATCATATTTGATTTTATTTTGAGATATTGTAGTTTATATTTTAATAGATTTTTGTTATGAATTTGATTTATTTTTGTTATTGGTGTCTATTATAGATCTGCAGTTCAACTATAGTCACCAAAATTTTTTCAATTGGAAAATTTGTATCTATTTTGAGAGGTGCATTTCCAGCCGGCATTGCGAGCAAACAATGACAAAATTTCTCAAACGGATGAAAACCCACTTCCTAGATTGGGTGATTTACCTTTCCCACAGTCCATTTCCTCAAAAAATGAACATATTGAGAGAAACCGTATCGAATTCAAGCAAAAGTTTTCAGAATTTCTATTTTGTCAATTTTCAGGAGGCAAACCTCCAGATTCAATCCTGGCCAAATGATGAGGAATTTGAGGAAATTGTTGAAAAGCCACTTCCAAAATGGGTCTATTTACTCTAAGTGTAGAGGATTTTCTCAGAAAGAGAACAGATGTGGAGAAATCATGACCTCACTGAGTCGGACTAGATTTTGGATAAGTTTCAGGAGGATAACTTCAAACTTAGATTCTGAGCAAACCAATAGGAATATGGGAAAATGATTGAAAACCCACTTCAGAAACATAGTCAATTAACTTACCATAAAAGGATTTGTTTCGAATCCAAACCGTTTGGGAGATATGATGCATTACTTGGGAGGTTTCTATCTAGATTTAGTTTTCTGCAAATTTTGTAGCTGATTTTATTCTAAATTATGTAGCTAATTGATAGGAAGTTTTAGTTGACTCAAGGGGGATTCGACCTGAAGGAAAATGAATTTATAAAAATCTGTAGATTCATGTGTATAAGGGTTCCTCTTTTCTGCAATTTAGAGGCTCTGAGCACTATTGTAAAGGGATTTTAGTTGTAGGTGAAGATGAATACTCAGATCTGAGTTATTTGGGGGTTTTCTTTTCAAGATTCAATCTTTGTATTTGAGACAAGGTTTGCACTATTGCAACTCTTTTCTTCAACAACAAAGATCATGATTTTGAAAGGATTGTTGGAGATCTATTTGTAAAACAGAGCAATGAGATCAGGTTTATTATTTGTATTCAAATACTTTTATTTGTTAATGCAAATTTTACTCTTTTAATGGAAAATCTGTACCAATTATTTCATATTTTGAACTGGTGTTTGATATGAGAATGATTGTTTATTAGATCAGTTATATGATCTAATGGTAATATAGATCTGTTATTTATTTCTAATCTGCTCTTGTACTTCAATCCAATTTATGAGTAACTATTTACTTAGAAATTTGTCATTTGAAATAGATTTAATTGTCGTTGAATTGTAAGAACTATTTATGCATTTCAATGACTCGTATTTTATTGTTTTAAATCTCCAAACAAAGCATGTATGACAATCATAATGTTAATTGTTTGAACTAATTCAACAACTTGACATCCATCATAAAAATTATGTTTAATCCCCACTATATTTAAATCATTGCACTTGGTATTTGAGAGCTATCTCTTGAGTATCAAGTTATATTAGTTTCCTTTACTTTCCACATTGTATTTAGATTTAGAATTAGATTAATTTATTGCATTTTGTTGAAGTCTCCTCACGTAGGAGCAATTTCATGTGTGGCTTAGTTGATCCCTTGTCTCAGCTTAAGGATTGTTTCCTTGCAAGCTAGCTACGAGAAGGTAATTCCTTCTCTTTTGTATGATGATAAAATAAAGTATCGAAATACGTTAGCAGATAGAAGGCCATGTACATATCTTTGTATATATAGATTAGATTAGTAATTAGCTTAAGTTAGTTTTAGATAAAGGTGATTGGACCTTTAACCAATTAGAATCACCATCCCAAATGGATAAGGGCCTAATTGGGGCCCTGATCGGGTGCTCTCTCTTTGATGTTGAACATGGTCATTTTTTTTCATCACCAGTATGCTAATTGAGAATTTTGATCTCTTAATTTCCCATTTTCCAATGTTAATGTTGCTTTATCTTTGTGAGCTACTATAAACTTTCTTGACTCCACATGTTTAGACTATGCATCTTTAACTTTGACTTCAAGATTTTGATCTTTGTGTCTTTAGAATCTAGCAGATTCTTGACACTTTGTAAGCCAATGGGTGTGACTACTAAGACAACAATCGTTCCCCTCAATTTCTTTATCCTAGTAGTTATGTCTCTATTGGTTATTATTTCATGCTTCAGTTGCTTGTTTACCCTACTAATCAATGTTTGGATTTTTTCAACATTGAAGGTGGACTGAATCAATCTTGTAGACACCACTTCTCCAGTCTACCTATGTCAGTCAACCATATCTACACAATTCGCCTGATTGAGGTATACTTGCACAGTAGTGGTCTTATATTCAACCTTATTGGCATCACCCTCTCCTTTAGCAATATCTAGCTTAATAAATTACACTTTTTTTATTTTCATGATCCATAGAAGTTAAAAACATTGGGACCACATTGTCATTTGAAAGTATTTGTGACCCTTGGAATAGTGTCAATTGTCTTACCTTCTCATTTATTCTTACACTTGTGAAAATAGATCAACTATATTCTCAGATTAAGATCTTGACTGAGTTTCAAATGAATTCATCGAAAACTTCTCCCCTTTAATCAAATCTTGAATTATTGGTATGGGAAGGAAGTAACCATCACCATTGGCTCAACTACTTTTGCAAGTTGTAGCTCTCCTAAGAGAGTTTCCACTTCTTTAAAAAATTCTTTATGGGATAACATCCTTGAATCTTCTCATACATAATCTAGAGTAAACTTGACCATTTGAATATCTTGACTACACAAATTTACCCGTTTAAGATTAGGGTCACTTGAATTAGTAACCTTGAGCTCGCTTGATCCTTCCATTGTATTTCTTTTGTTTCCAGCCTCACATTCTTCTGGTTGAATTCCGCTTTGACTTTGAGCCAAATCTTCATGAACCACTATCTCACTTCAATCAACACCAATTTCCCAAGTGGTTATCGATCATGTTACTTGCTCCTCTTTACTTGATACATCTCTTGTGTGTTGGTTGTGGAGCCTGATTATCTTCCTGATTTAGAGGTCTTTTACTTTCAGCCGTGTTTATAACCCATGAAATATTTACACCCTAGAAGTATGTACACTCTTCCACGTGGGGGAGTGCAGAGGAGGGGTACCCCCTCTACAGGGTTCGGGGGGGCTATCCCCCCGACTGGGGGGTCTGGGGGCAAGCGGGCCCCCAGCGGGGGTTCGGGGGCAAAGCCCCCGAAGCAAAAATTGCCTTGTAAAAGTATATTGTAATTTCATTGTAAATCTCGACCATTCATTATAAGGTCACAGATCTAACGATAGAGATTATGTTAGGGTTTTTTGCCCTAGAAGGCAACCCTCTTTTATGAGGGAAATGTATTGTGGCTAGGTATGTTGGCGATTATTGTATTATGAGAAAGGAGACTGTGAGAGAAAGAAGAGGAAGTTACAGCGGGTTTTTCTGTAGGTTGTATCCCTTCATTTTGCTGGATAATAATAAAGAAAGGACCTAGCAATTTCTCTGGTGGACATAGCCCACACTGGGTGAACCACGTAAATCTGTGTCTCTCTTGTATTGTGTATCTTCTGTGTTTTATTTCCGCATTTGTTTTATTTTATTGCTTCGCGGTCCTGTTTTTCTAACAACTGGTA
>JASDQU010946708.1:45880-56432 GCA_032191745.1 Picea mariana | reverse complement strand
AAAGTTTATTGCATGTGTGTAATTCTAAAATTCATGTAAATTTAAACCTATAGATTGGAACATTGAATCAAATATGCATGCATAACCTTCAATGAATAGTGGTCATGTTTAGCAAATTAGGTCTCTTCTTCACAACCAAAACGTCTTAAACCACAATGAACTTCTTTAAAATGGATTTGCATTTTTCACTCTAACCTTAAAAATACTAGGTCATATTTATTATTATATACAAACATGTTATTATACAAAAACATGCTATTATACAAAAACATGTTATTGGAATAAAATTAAGCTTAATGTAAGCCACTTCTATGTATTTTTAGTGTAGCATGGGTTCACATTATTGATGAGAAAATGAAACCATTACAACATAAAAATGAGGAGTGCATTTTTGTTAGACATTTTGAAGATGTAAAAGGTTACCAACTTCTTCAACCTCATTCCAATGAAATAATTATTAGAAGATATGTTAAATTTGATGAAAATACCATTTCTTTCTAGTCTAATTCAATGTTTGTGCCATCTTTGACCAAAGATCCATCTTCATCATTTGTGCCATCTTCAATTCCTATTCTATTTTCTTCTTCAGATGATGATAGTGAGGATGAAAATACATCTCCACCTACTCACCTTCCTCCAGATGAGTCCATTGAACATGAAACTACACTAACACCATTGCTTCCTAGATGGGTTTGTTCAACATGAGAAGAAACTAGTGATCTTGTTATTGATTGATCCAGGTGGATATTGTTGGCCACCCACCTGTTTCAACTAACTCCTTTTGTCAGTTTTTAGTTCAACACGTTCTTCTGTACTTCTTTGTAATTGTGGGTTCTACCTTTCCAGGGTTGTCTGAATCCCTACATATATTCCAGGTGGATATTGGTGGCCTCCCACCTAATGCAACTAGCTTATTTTGTATGTATTCATGTCAACACATCTTGTTGTATTTCCAAGGGTGTTTTGGGGCCCTAAACAATGTTATTTTGGCGTGCCACAACCAAAATGTAGACAGAGTCAGAGTTTTATGGCATAATGTGTATTTCTCTAAAATACATTTCCAATAGGCTATCACATGCCTAAAATGAAGATCGTATGCACAAGTTACGAACTTGGGAAGTTAATGTACTAACTTACCTAAACGGGGCCCACATGACTTTTGGTGTTTCATCTCCTAGGGTTAGGTTTTTGGATGTCTAGGGTTTTGGTATTCATGTTTAACATAAAAAGGACTTCAAAGCCTCATTGTAATCATATTCTTGCAAATGCTTCCACCATTATAACAAGTTTTTCACTCTATATTTTTATAGTCTCGTTACAATTCTTTCATTAATATAAATCAAGTATTGTTTTATTTCTATGTTTCTGGAAATTTTCATGAGTGTTTCATTGTAATATGATTGTTTTCATTTTGTTCTGAAAATAATCTGTATCAGTGGTATCAAAGAAGGATTCTCTTGATTGTTTCAGCGCATGTCCCTGACGAAGAGCTTGGGGGATGAACATTGTGTTCAAAATTAAAGGACAAAGGGATGCATACTCAATATGAAGTGAATAATTTCTCCAGAGCAAATTTTCTCTCAAAGTTAAATTATTTCTCCTCTTTTCCATAGCTCGAAATTGACCCATTTAGAGCCTTCAAATGGAACTGAAGGGTCGAGTCAGAACGTTTCCAGTATATGGAAGGCCAAGGATCATTGATCTCCTATCGTGACATGGAAACTCGACACCATTTTTCATTTTTGGGCACAAATCTCGATGTACGTGGGATGTAGTGGTGCATCATCTGTATACGTATGCTGTATAATAGGAAAAGTGCGTACATGTGGAAAAATGTATTTTTAGCTCTGGGGTTTGCAAAAAGGGATGAAAAGTCTGCATAGGGAAATGGAAAAAGGACCTATGTGCAAGATTGCATAGGGTGAGTCAAATCTTTCTATAAAAGATGCCCCCTAATGTGTGAGGTCAAAGGAGTATCTGCGATGGCTGAAATACATTATAAAAACCCAAAAGTGGAGTGATAGGGAACCATCTAGAAGAACTAGTTTCTCATTACATTTTGCATTGACTTTGCATACATGGCTACTAATTTGAATTACACTATAGATCCATGTGAAAATATACCAAAAACTCTCAGTGGCCATGAATAGGCAAATACAAATGTGGTTATATGCCATAGGCTGTCATAGTCACAAACAAGGCCCAGTAGAACTAGTCTCAAAATCAATCTGAATATATCTGTATACCATGGAGTACAATTTGATATCCCATGATCACTGAAGTCATATAGGTACTGGTCCAATGAAAAGGAAGCAACAACTCAAGAAAGATGCAGCCACATACTGATGTCTTCAATTCTTCTACACAATCCGCCAAAGGTGCAAGTCTACATCATGTGAATAAAGGATTTGAGGTTGAACAGAATGAGACATCATTTGATTACTGGTCATTGAGGTATACAGTTAACAAACATGATAAAACCTACCGATAATGAAAGTAGGTATCAAGGCACCGAGTACATTCTTACAAGTGTGAATAAAGGAGTCGGGGTCAAACACTTGAAGAATCCATCGATCAGGAGACATTGATGTATTCCCAACTGTTGATGGCAAGAGAACCTACCACTAATGACTGCAAGCCTCAAGGTACTCATAAGACTCTAGGTCTCGTTTCCAGAATAGATGAGCTAAAGTCAATGGAAGGAGACGTGCTGAACGGAGAGCATTAAGACATATCTCATCATTCATCATGAGGTACAAAGCAAGAGCTTCATGATTTGAAGGAAATCAGATGAAGAACATGTTCATGAACCAACGATCCTGTGCGTCTTTCGTGTGTGCCAAGTGCAAGTGGTACACGAANAAGCGATGAGGAAAACTGTTGACAAAGGCGAGGAAACCACCAATAAGGCTAATGGCATCCAAGACACTACATTAATCCCAATGTGTGAATAGATGTCTTTCCGTCAAACACAAGGGAAACCACCCAGTCAATGACCAATGATGAAATGTCAACTGTTGGGTTCAAGGTTACCTACCAATGATGAAAGTAGGACTAGGGTGCATGATAGGACTACATCATCATGTGATTTTGAGACAGAATGAGGGTATGGTCGACATGCAAAGTCAAGAGTTATAAGAAATGGCCAACACAGGTTGATAGACTTCCTTTGAAAAAGAGCATGAGACATATGGAATACTTCAGAAGCATAGACTCAATGATGAAACCATGATATGCAGGAGACATCAATGAAATTCTCCATAGGGACTGGAAGAGTAACTAGTCGGTGGAGAAAACTCTATGTAACGAGCTCAGCTTCCTAAGGCCATGTTAAACCCAAAATTATGATGACAAATGGACTCAATAACTTTGTGAATTTTTCAAAGGTGACATGACTGATGCCAATATAAGATAATACTCCCTTCCCGCCCATATTATTTTTGTTTTTTCATAGTCAAATGAATGTTATGATACAAAGGAGGAATCGAGTGTCGCAAGTAAGCAAAACTAGTTTCAGTAGTGGAACATACCTATGATCAATGCAAGGAGATGCATGTAGGAGATGGACACTCGGGGGAATGTTCCCTCCTAGGTATAGGGTGCCAAATTGCAAAGGATATAAATGAGGATATGCTTGGTTGAGGATGAAAAAATGCTGAGGCAAACGGTTTATAACGCAAAGAGAGAACCGACTATAGGATCAATACTACAAGCAAGGGCATGAGATGCAATTACAACTTAACGCCAAAAAATTTCCTTTTTCATGATCTTAGTCTACTTGGTGTGAAAAAGGGATAAACTTGTACCAAACAGACATCCTTTCAAATCCAATTTACGAGTGTGAAAGATACAAGTTCACTCAACAATCTTTTTACCTTTTGAAAATGAGTTGGAAAAGAGTTTAACTAAGACTCACGACCTTTCAAGTCCAATTTAACAAGTGTGAAAGGGACAAATTCACTCAGAAATATTTTCTCTTTTTAGACGAGTCAGAAAAGAGATTAAATCAGACTCGGTTGGGAGTTTCTAAGCGGCAACTCATGGGGGAGGCCAAGGTTCCCATGCTAGACTTATGTGGAATGTCAGTATCTTACTAATAACTGACATAAGATTGGGAATACCAAAAGCTCTCCAAGTCGAGAAGGATAAAGTGATAGCATAGGTTATCATCTCCGTGATAGATCAAATAATGTCTCTTACTGGAAAGTGAAGAAAAACCCCTTATGGCTACACCAGGGTTTACAATGTAGGCAGATCAATAATCGTTTAAAAGTATCCTACTTCTATAAATACCCTAAACATATCCCAGACTCATACATGAAAAATAAAAATAAGAAGGATCAGGTAACTGCACCTTTACTCTGCATCCGATGACGATCCTCTCGCACTTGATAGCTTTGCTGACTACAAGTCTCCTCCCAAGGCTGACCTACATTCACAAACATATAAACAAAAAACTACAAACATGCATTTCATATATCAATAAGGGTTTAACGTTAGAATAAAAACATAAATCAAATGGAAACATTCAACACACCATTATTTGGGACAGGAAAAGTACTTCTTTTATTGATAACACAATGATCACTTACAACAAGGTCGACTACTGCTCCATGAACCTGGTCCAGGGTCCTCTCCACCAAGCTCCAAGTGCACCTCCACATATCTTTATCCTCTCAACCTTCTTCTAGGAAAATGGAATGGGTTTATGATGGAGGAAAAAGGGAAAATTGGGGAATTCAGAGGCATTTCTCACAAGATGGTTGCAATTTCTTCGGACAAGGAGGGGATGTGAAACGAGAAGAGTTTCATTGTTCTTATGTCTAGATGTGGAATGAGACCCAAACACCTCCTTTTATATGAAAAAAGGATGGTTATTCGGTTGGTTGACGGGCTATAGGCGGTGGATTAGTTGGGAAACTACCCAATAGCTCGTAATATCAACGAATTCCTTGCAACTTTTTATTTTTTGCAACTTTTGCGAGTATACATGGGCTATAGCGGTGCAGGTAGCATATGTACATGGGTTGTAGTGGTGTAGCGAGCATATGTACGTGGGAAGTATTGGTGCAGGGCATGTACATCTTCAAAAATAGGGTTTTTAAGAAGAGCAACTCAGTGATGCCTTGGAAAAAATGCAAGAAGGCCAGATGCCAGGTATGCATGTTTAGAGAAATTTAAGGTTATAATAGAAAGGACATAGGTGGGGGCATTGGATACCCCACAAAACCATCCCAATCGAAGGGAACTTGTCCAAGACTTGAAGGGACAACACTCAGGGATAGTAGAACTCTCTCTTGTTCAGAAGGTGCACTATCAGGAATGTTAACGACACGGTTGAAGGATGCATCATACTCCACAAGGAAAGTTGGATTGACCAGATATTGCATTGGTACAACCACTTATTCAATTCTAGGTTGAAGAGGATGTGTGATAACAGGGATAGGGGACACACCACCCTTGACAAAGGGGGTATGGTTAGGACAGGATTTCATTTACATGACTGTCATGTTAATCAAAGGAGAAACGATGTGTGGAGAAACCATAGATGCCTCAGAACCCAAAGGGACCTCGGGTGAGAACCACGCTTATGGTATCCTAGAAATAGCTGGACACAAATGAGTAAGGTGATATCCTTCACAAGTCCTACAAATGAATTTAGGCTTACGTCTAATACATCTAGGCTTCTCGATGCCCCCATCATCATTCACAATGGCTGGTGGCATTCTCTCAGCGTAAATCGCATAAGATAGAGAGTCATATCCCACATGATGTACAAAGGTTGGAGATGTGACATCAATATGACTCGTGGCGACTAGAGTGATGTCCCCAACACGAATAGAAGAGATTGATTGCAGGTCTTCAACATGAATTGCAGAGGTCGTCGACCCATCTCCAACATGAATGGAAGAGGTTGGTGATGGAGCTCTAGTATGACTGGAAGTGACTGGACTAGTGGTGGGTTGTGGCATTTGATACCAAGGTCCAGGGAAAGATTGGATTTGAAACATTGGAGACTAGGAAGGATCTTGGTTTACCCCCTGTCCCTATCTGGAAGGGTAGTATCCTCCACTTAATTAGTATAAAGAGGATTGTATGGGCATCATCACTAAAAAGTCTGTGAAGAGACAAAAGTATTAAAGTGAGGATATATGTTGCCCACATGTGAAGGGGTTCCGTGAAGAGGGTAGCCCGCACCGTAAAATTGTTTCCCTTTGTATGAAAGACCAAAGGACATATGTGGACCCTCCATGGAAAGAGTGTTCATAAGAACTGTCATGGAGGACGAAGAATACATGGATGGGGTGTAATAAGTATAATAACCACCCATTTGAGTACTAGCTCCTGAAAAAAAATAGCTAGGAATGGATCTGTAAGAGGGGAGGTTCCAACCTCCCACAATGAGAGTTGGTTGAGGGACATGACCCATATCAAGTGAATATGTAGGTAGCGAGGCCATGGTTCCCTCAAATCCAATGCTAGGATTAATATAAGTGGGCCAGAGAGAGGATGGAAAGGGTGAAGGCACATTTAGAATATCAACAGGAAAATTATTAGAGACCCAAGGCATGGAATGAGTGTCATAATTCTGCATACCATGATGAAAAGTGGACAGATTCATCCCCATGAAATGAGTGAACATCATGGGGGTGGTAGCAGTAAATGAGGGAGCTACAGAAACTCCACAATCCATGATAACAAAAAATCAGTATAAAATCCTAAGGCCAACTAGTAATCAAAGAGCACACCAAAAATAAACAAATGACCAATATGCACACAAATGGGGTAAAGTGGTTGAAAGGGGCCTCCCTCCCTAAAGAAGATATGTCTCACCCAAGAGGGGCTTGAGACTCCCTGCTAAAGATCGAAGGTAAAAAAATCAGTTATAAGGGCCCTCATGGGATTAACAACCAGTTGGTCAGATCCCTCGAGAGAGGTAATCCTCCATAAAGGTTGTGTGTTGTCCGACCCTTATTTGACCCAGGGTACCTGAAGAATAACCCCTACAAGTAACCTATGTGGCAGCTAAGTCAAGCAACTAAGCAACCAATGTATAACCGATGCACATGCGAGCAGTCGTAAGTCAGGTCCATCGTATGGGCAGGGTAGCAAAGCCCAAAACCTTGAAATTACCACCTGTCATGGAGGTAAGGGAACTAGCAAGATCCCCAGATATGAATAGATCCCCAGAAATATCTCTGATGCTAAGAAGGTATCGGGGGGATATCCCTTCAACCAACCTCACACAACCTCATGATTAACTTAGGTGTAAGTGGAGCCTCCTGATATTACCAATTATACAATGGATTTATCCACTCCCTTAGTGAGACACATATGTTGATTTAATATCCTTGGAGAAATTTGCTCACAAAATCCTATTCCAAGGCACTAATTCCTAAGCTAGTTTGTGCACCCTACAAAATAAAATCGTTACTAATTAATTTTAAATTTTAGCGTTAATTTTAATGGTTGTTCTTACTCAAAAAGGTATGGTAGTGAAACTCATGATGTTATGACTCAACAAGTAAAGTAAATATGAATACAATGCAAAGTCCTAACTTCAATTTTCAATGAATAATATGCTTCTTAAAACAATGCAATTTTCAATTTCAACTTTGCAATTCTGAAGTAAAATTGCAATCTTTCTTTACATGCACTAAGCTAAATGATGAAGACTTAGAAGATCAAAATTCCAAGCAATGCAAAATGCCTAATATTTTTGTATTTTCAATATAAGAAAAATGAAAATGCATGGACTGAATAACAACTTGATATATAAAGACTCTACTGTGTATTGAAAGAGACAACTCAAGTAGGATACCAAGAAGCAAAACACCCAACCCAATGAACAAGGACAATCAAAATGAGAATATGATGAGAAAGACTCTGTCCAAAAATTCAACCAAAGACAGGTTTCCTGTCATCCCACAGACACTTAACAGTCACTACAGAGACCCAAGAAGACTCAACAATCATCAAAACCTACCCAGCAACCACCAAACCCATGAAAAAAGAAAAATAGGTTTATGTACGTGACTATTCAATGAAACAACGCGTATATACGCATATTGCAAAAGGACAACACATGTATATACATGACTGTCAAGAAAAAATCCGCATATATGTTTCAAAAATAAAGCTAGGCAAAGGAGAAGGCTGAAAGACCCAGACCCAGAGTGAACATAGACTGTCAAGCAATGATACAACAAGAAACACAATAGGAATGAGAGAAATCTAAGGAGAAAAACATTCCAAACCCTAAGAAAGAAGATTCACTCCCCAGTATGGTCGCCAATTCTGTTACGAGGAAAATCTCTCTATGGATAGGGTAAACCACAACAAACCGAAATGACTGCAGAAATAAACTCTATTCTCAAGTATGATATATAAACAAATATGCTAGCAAGATAAGATAAAAGGCCTACCTCGTCCAGACGTTTGATGAAGTCCACCGTTGAGCACTTGACCCAAAGCAATATACCTGCAACTAGTCCTCAACAACCAAGCAAAGAAGGCATATGGTGATAATATATGACATTAGCACATTCAATAGCATAATCCATTAATATACATAACAAGTACTCCCATGGAGCAATAATTCAAATATTTGCAAGATATCAATTGGATAGGAAAAGAGTATTTCTATTAATATATGATCAACAGAAGTAAAAAAGTTACAGAATTTTGTGTCGACATGATTCGGAACCGAGAAACACAGTTCCTTCTAGCTGGGCCTCCACCATTTCAATCCTCCACCAAAGGCAAGCTCATAGAAGAAATACAATGAAGTTCTCAATCAATAAGGGAAGAGCTTGGGGGATGAACACCGTGTTCAGACTTAAAGGAAAAAGGGATGCAAACTCAATATGAAGTGAATAATTTCTCAAGGGAAACTTTTCTCTCAAAGTTGAATTCTTTCTCCTCTTTTCCATAGCTCGAAATTGGCCCATTTATATCCTTCAAATGGAACTGAAGGGTTGAGTCGGAACATTTCCAATATATGGAAGGCTAAGGATCATTTATCTCCTGCCGTGACATGGAAACTCGACACCATTTTTCATTTTTGGGCACAAATCCCGATGTATGCGAGCTGTAGTGGTGCATCCTGCGTATATGCATGTTGTATAGTAGGCAAGGTGCGTACATGTGGAAAAATGTATTTTTAGATCTGGGATTTGCAAAAAGGTATGAAAAGTATGCATAGGGAAATGGAAAAATGCCCTCTGTGCAATATTGCATAGGGTGAGACAAATCTTTCTATAACAATTGGTGGCCTCCCACCTAATCCAACTCGTTTATTTTGTATGTATTTATGTCAGCACATCTTGTTGTATTTCCAAGGCCGTTTTGGGGCCCTAAAAAATGTTATTTTGGCATGCCACAGTCAAATTGTAGACGAAGTCAGATTTTGATGGCATAATTCATAGTTCTCTAAAATACCTTTCCAATGGGATATCACGCGCCTAAAACAGAGTTCGTATGCAAAAGTTACGACCCCGTAAAGCTAATGTACTAACTTACCCAAACAGGGCCCACATGGTTTTTGGCGTTTCATCTCCTAGGGTTAGGTTTTTGGATGCCTAGGGTTTTGTCACTTCTATTTAACATAAAAAGGCCTTCAAAGCCTCATTTTAATCATCTTCTTGTGAATGAGCATAGCCATCACATCTCTTCTCAGAGATAAATCTCCCACCATTCTAGCGAGTCTTTCACTCTGTATTTTTACAGTCTCTTTACAATTCTTTCATTAATAGAAATCAAGTATTGTTGTATTTCTCTGTTTCTGGCAATTTTCATGAGTGTTTCATTGTAATATATTTTCTTTCATTTTGTTTCGAAAATAATTTGGATCTGTGATCCTATAGATAAACATTAGACACATTCATAATTCCAATGAGCCTCTTCTCTTTTGGCTCAAGTTTCAAAGGCTCAGATCCAAATAAATTTGTAGAAGATTCTCACCATCCATATTGGGACACAGTAATGAATGAAGAATATTTTTCCTAAATGGTGAATGATACTTGAGATCTTGTACCTCTTCCGAAAGGAAGAAAACTTGTTAGATGTAAATGGGTGTATAGAAATATGTATGCATCAAATGAAAGTGTTGAAAGACATAAGGCCTAGTTAGTTGCCAAATGATTCTCTCAATTTGAAGGAATTGAATACAATGAAACCTTTTCCCTAGTAGCCAAAATTAATTCCATTTTCCTTTTTCTATCCCTTGATGCCTCACATAGATGGGAGATCCATCAGATGGATGTTAAATTTATCTTATTACATGGGGATTTTCAAGAAGAAATCTACATGGAACAACCTTCTGTCTATGTCCATAATGACTTTAGCCTTGTATGTTTCCTTAAGAAATTTATTTATGGTCTCAAGAAATCTCCTCGATCTTGGTGTGCAAAAATGGATAGATTTCTTCTTAACTGTTAGAAAAACAGGACCGCGGAGCAATAAAATAAAACAAATGTGGAAACAAAACATAGAAGATACACAATACAAGAGAGACACAGATTTACGTGGTTCACCCAGTGTGGGCTACATC